>WBZZ01002244.1:112500-136695 GCA_019918135.1 Paulinella micropora | reverse complement strand
GCAGCAGCAGCAGCAAGCAGCAGCAGCAGCAGCAGCAGCAGCAGCAGCAGCAGCAGCAGCAGCAGCGCAGCAGCAGCAGCAGCAGCAGCAGCAGCAGCAGCAGCAGCAGAGCAGCAGCAGCAGCAGCAGCAGCAGCAGCAGCAGCAGCAGCAGCAGCAGCAGCAGCAGCAGCAGCAGCAGCAGCAGCAGCAGCAGCAGCAGCAGCAGCAGCAGCAGCAGCAGCAGCAGCAGCAGCAGCAGCAGCAGCAGCAGCAGCAGCAGCAGCAGCAGCAGCAGCAGCAGCAGCAGCAGCAGCAGCAGCAGCAGCAGCAGCAGCAGCAGCAGCAGCAGCAGCAGCAGCAGCAGCAGCAGCAGCAGCAGCAGCAGCAGCAGCAGCAGCAGAGCAGCAGCAGCAGCAGCAGCAGCAGCACAGCAGCAGCAGCAGCAGCAGCAGCAGGCAGCAGCAGCAGCAGCAGCAGCAGCAGCAGCAGCAGCAGCAGCAGCAGCAGCAGCAGCAGCAGCAGCGGCAGCAGCAGCAGCAGCAGCAGCAGCAGCAGCAGCAGCAGCAGCAGCAGCAAGCAGCAGCAGAGCAGCAGCAGCAGCAGCAGCAGCAGCAGCAGCAGCAGCAGCAGCAGCAGCAGAGCAGCAGCAGCAGCAGCAGCAGCAGCAGCAGCAGCAGCAGCAGCAGCAGCAGCAGCAGCAGCAGCAGCAGCAGCAGCAGCAGCAGCAGCAGCAGCAGCAGCAGCAGCAGCAGCAGCAGCAGCAGCAGCAGAGCAGCAGCAGCAGCAGCAGCAGCAGCAGCAGCAGCAGCAGCAGCAGCAGCAGCAGCAGCAGCAGCAGCAGCAGCAGCAGCAGCAGCAGCAGCAGCACAGCAGCAGCAGCAGCAGCAGCAGCAGCAGCAGCAGCAGCAGCAGCAGCAGCAGCAGCAGCAGCAGCAGCAGCAGCAGCAGCAGCAGCAGCAGCAGCAGCACAGCAGCAGCAGCAGCAGCAGCAGCAGCAGCAGCAGCAGCAGCAGCAGCAGCAGCAGCAGCAGCAGCAGCAGCAGCAGCAGCAGCAGCAGCAGCAGCAGCAGCAGCAGCAGCAGCAGCAGCAGCGCAGCAGCAGCAGCAGCAGCAGCAGCAGCGCAGCAGCAGCAGCAGCAGCAGCAGCAGCAGCAGCAGCAGCAGCAGCAGCAGCAGCAGCAGCAGCAGCAGCAGCAGCAGCAGCAGCAGCAGCAGCAGCAGCAGCAGCAGCAGCAGCAGCAGCAGCAGCAGCAGCAGCAGCAGCAGCAGCAGCAGCAGCAGCAGCAGCAGCAGCAGCAGCAGCAGCAGCAGCAGCAGCAGCAGCAGCAGCAGCAGCAGCAGCAGCAGCAGCAGCAGCAGCAGCAGCAGCAAGCAGCAGCAGCAGCAGCAGCAGCAGCAGCAGCAGCAGCAGCAGCAGCAGCAGCAGCAGCAGCAGCAGCAGCAGCAGCAGCAGCAGCAGCAGCAGCAGCAGCAGCAGCAGCAGCAGCAGCAGCAGCAGCAGCAGCAGCAGCAGCAGCAGCAGCAGCAGCAGCAGCAGGCAGCAGCAGCAGCAGCAGCAGCAGCAGCAGCAGCAGCAGCAGCAGCAGCAGCAGCAGCAGCAGCAGCAGCAGCAGCAGCAGCAGCAGCAGCAGCAGCAGCAGCAGCAGCAGCAGCAGCAGCAGCAGCAGCAGCAGCAGCAGCAGCAGCAGCAGCAGCAGCAGCAGCAGCAGCAGCAGCAGCAGCAGCAGCAGCAGCAGCAAGCAGCAGCAGCAGCAGCAGCAGCAGCAGCAGCAGCAGCAGCAGCAGCAGCAGCAGCAGCAGCAGCAGCAGCAGCAGCAGCAGCAGCAGCAGCAGCAGCAGCAGCAGCAGCAGCAGCAGCAGCAGCAGCAGCAGCAGCAGCAGCAGCAGCAGCAGCAGCAAGCAGCAGCAGCAGCAGCAGCAGCAGCAGCAGCAGCAGCAGCAGCAGCAGCAGCAGCAGCAGCAGCAGCAGCAGCAGCAGCAGCAGCAGCAGCAGCAGCAGCAGCAGCAGCAGCAGCAGCAGCAGCAGCAGCAGCAGCAGCAGCAGCAGCAGCAGCAGCAGCAGCAGCAGCAGCAGCAGCAGCAGCAGCAGCAGCAGCAGCAGCAGCAGCAGCAGCAGCAGCAGCAGCAGCAGCAGCAGCAGCAGCAGCAGCAGCAGCAGCAGCAGCAGCAGCAGCAGCAGCAGCAGCAGCAGCAGCAGCAGCGCAGCAGCAGCAGCAGCAGCAGCAGCAGCAGCAGCAGCAGCAGCAGCAGCAGCAGCAGCAGCAGCAGCAGCAGCAGCAGCAGCAGCAGCAGCAGCAGCAGCAGCAGCAGCAGCAGCAGCAGCAGCAGCAGCAGCAGCAGCAGCAGCAGCAGCAGCAGCAGCAGCAGCAGCAGCAGCAGCAGCAGCAGCAGCAGCAGCAGCAGCAGCAGCAGCAGCAGCAGCAGCAGCAGCAGCAGCAGCAGCAGCAGCAGCAGCAGCAGCAGCAGCAGCAGCAGCAGCAGCAGCAGCAGCAGCAGCAGCAGCAGCAGCAGCAGCAGCAGCAGCAGCAGCAGCAGCAGCAGCAGCAGCAGCAGCAGCAGCAGCAGCAGCAGCAGCAGCAAGCAGCAGCAGCAGCAGCAGCAGCAGCAGCAGCAGCAGCAGCAGCAGCAGCAGCAGCAGCAGCAGCAGCAGCAGCAGCAGCAGAGCAGCAGCAGCAGCAGCAGCAGCAGCAGCAGCAGCAGCAGCAGCAGCAGCAGCAGCAGCAGCAGCAGCAGCAGCAGCAGCAGCAGCAGCAGCAGCAGCAGCAGCAGCAGCAGCAGCAGCAGCAGCAGCAGCAGCAGCAGCAGCAGCAGCAGCAGCAGCAGCAGCAGCAGCAGCAGCAGCAGCAGCAGCAGCAGCAGCAGCAGCAGCAGCAGCAGCAGCAGCAGCAGCAGCAGCAGCAGCAGCAGCCAGCAGCAGCAGCAGCAGCAGCAGCAGCAGCAGCAGCAGCAGCAGCAGCAGCAGCAGCAGCAGCAGCAGCAGCAGCAAGCAGCAGCAGCAGCAGCAGCAGCAGCAGCAGCAGCAGCAGCAGCAGCAGCAGCAGCAGCAGCAGCAGCAGCAGCAGCAGCAGCAGCAGCAGCAGCAGCAGCAGCAGCAGCAGCAGCAGCAGCAGCAAGCAGCAGCAGCAGCAGCAGCAGCAGCAGCAGCAGCAGCAGCAGCAGCAGCAGCAGCAGCAGCAGCAGCAGCAGCAGCAGCAGCAGCAGCAGCAAGCAGCAGCAGCAGCAGCCAGCAGCAGCAGCAGCAGCAGCAGCAGCAGCAGCAGCAGCAGCAGCAGCAGCAGCAGCAGCAGCAGCAGCAGCAGCAGCAGCAGCAGCAGCAGCAGCAGCAGCAGCAGCAGCAGCAGCAGCAGCAGCAGCAGCAGCAGCAGCAGGCAGCAGCAGCAGCAGCAGCAGCAGCAGCAGCAGCAGCAGCAGCAGCAGCAGCAGCAGCAGCAGCAGCAGCAGCAGCAGCAGCAGCAGCAGCAGCAGCAAGCAGCAGCAGCAGCAGCAGCAGCAGCAGCAGCAGCAGCAGCAGCAGCAGCAGCAGCAGCAGCAGCAGCAGCAGCAGCAGCAGCAGCAGCAGCAGCAGCAGCAGCAGCAGCAGCAGCAGCAGCAGCAGCAGCAGCAGCAGCAGCAGCAAGCAGCAGCAGCAGCAGCAGCAGCAGCAGCAGCAGCAGCAGCAGCAGCAGCAGCAGCAGCAGCAGCAGCAGCAGCAGCAGCAGCAGCAGCAGCAGCAGCAGCAGCAGCAGCAGCAGCAGCAGCAGCAGCAGCAGCAGCAGCAGCAGCAGCAGCAGCAGCAGAGCAGCAGCAGCAGCAGCAGCAGCAGCAGCAGCAGCAGCAGCAGCAGCAGCAGCAGCAGCAGCAGCAGCAGCAGCAGCAGCAGCAGCAGCAGCAGCAGCAGCAGCAGCAGCAGCAGCAGCAGCAGCAGCAGCAGCAGCAGCAGCAGCAGCAGCAGCAGCAGCAGCAGCAGCAGCAGCAGCAGCAGCAGCAGCAGCAGCAGCAGCAGCAGCAGCAGCAGCAGCAGCAGCAGCAGCAGCAGCAGCAGCAGCAGCAGCAGCAGCAGCAGCAGCAGCAGCAGCAGCAGCAGCAGCAGCAGCAGCAGCAGCAGCAGCAGCAGCAGCAGCAGCAGCAGCAGCAGCAGCAGCAGCAGCAGCAGCAGCAGCAGCAGCAGCAGCAGCAGCAGCAGCAGCAGCAGCAGCAGCAGCAGCAGCAGCAGCAGCAGCAGCAGCAGCAGCAGCAGCAGCAGCAGCAGCAGCAGCAGCAGCAGCAGCAGCAGCAGCAGCAGCAGCAGCAGCAGCAGCAGCAGCAGCAGCAGCAGCAGCAGCAGCAGCAGCAGCAGCAGCAGCAGCAGCAGCAGCAGCAGCAGCAGCAGCAGCAGCAGCAGCAGCAGCAGCAGCAGCAGCAGCAGCAGCAGCAGCAGCAGCAGCAGCAGCAGCAGCAGCAGCAGCAGCAGCAGCAGCAGCAGCAGCAGCAGCAGCAGCAGCAGCAGCAGCAGCAGCAGCAGCAGCAGCAGCAGCAGCAGCAGCAGCAGCAGCAGCAGCAGCAGCAGCAGCAGCAGCAGCAGCAGCAGCAGCAGCAGCAGCAGCAGCAGCAGCAGCAGCAGCAGCAGCAGCAGCAGCAGCAGCAGCAGCAGCAGCAGCAGCAGCAGCAGCAGCAGCAGCAGCAGCAGCAGCAGCAGCAGCAGCAGCAGCAGCAGCAGCAGCAGCAGCAGCAGCAGCAGCAGCAGCAGCAGCAGCAGCAGCAGCAGCAGCAGCAGCAGCAGCAGCAGCAGCAGCAGCAGCAGCAGCAGAGCAGCAGCAGCACAGCAGCAGCAGCAGCAGCAGCAGCAGCAGCAGCAGCAGCAGCAGCAGCAGCAGCAGCAGCAGCAGCAGCAGCAGCAGCAGCAGCAGCAGCAGCAGCAGCAGCAGCAGCAGCAGCAGCAGCAGCAGCAGCAGCAGCAGCAGCAGCACAGCAGCAGCAGCAGCAGCAGCAGCAGCAGCAGCAGCAGCAGCAGCAGCAGCAGCAGCAGCAGCAGCAGCAGCAGCAGCAGCAGCAGCAGCAGCAGCAGCAGCAGCAGCAGCAGCAGCAGCAGCAGCAGCAGCAGCAGCAGCAGCAGCAGCAGCAGGCAGCAGCAGCAGCAGCAGCAGCAGCAGCAGCAGCAGCAGCAGCAGCAGCAGCAGCAGCAGCAGCAGCAGCAGCAGCAGCAGCAGCAGCAGCAGCAGCAGCAGCAGCAGCAGCAGCAGCAGCAGCAGCAGCAGCAGCAGCAGCAGCAGCAGCAGCAGCAGCAGCAGCAGCAGCAGCAGCAGCAGCAGCAGCAGCAGCAGCAGCAGCAGCAGCAGCAGCAGCAGCAGCAGCAGCAGCAGCAGCAGCAGCAGCAGCAGCAGCAGCAGCAGCAGAGCAGCAGCAGCAGCAGCAGCAGAGCAGCAGCAGCAGCAGCAGCAGCAGCAGCAGCAGCAGCAGCAGCAGCAGCAGCAAGCAGCAGCAGCAGCAGCAGCAGCAGCAGCAGCAGCAGCAGCAGCAGCAGCAGCAGCAGCAGCAGCAGCAGCAGCAGCAGCAGCAGCAGCAGCAGCAGCAGCAGCAGCAGCAGCAGCAGCAGCAGCAGCAGCAGCAGCAGCAGCAGCAGCAGCAGCAGCAGCAGCAGCAGCAGCAGCAGCAGCAGCAGCAGCAGCAGCAGCAGCAGCAGCAGCAGCAGCAGCAGCAGCAGCAGCAGCAGCAGCAGCAGCAGCAGCAGCAGCAGCAGCAGCAGCAGCAGCAGCAGCAGCAGCAGCAGCAGCAGCAGCAGCAGCAGCAGCAGCAGCAGCAGCAGCAGCAGCAGCAGCAGCAGCAGCAGCAGCAGCAGCAGCAGCAGCAGCAGCAGCAGCAGCAGCAGCAGCAGCAGCAGCAGCAGCAGCAGCAGCAGCAGCAGCAGCAGCAGCAGCAGCAGCAGCAGCAGCAGCAGCAGCAGCAGCAGCAGCAGCAGCAGCAGCAGCAGCAGCAGCAGCAGCAGCAGCAGCAGCAGCAGCAGCAGCAGCAGCAGCAGCAGCAGCAGCAGCAGCAGCAGCAGCAGCAGCAGCAGCAGCAGCAGCAGCAGCAGCAGCAGCAGCAGCAGCACAGCAGCAGCAGCAGAGCAGCAGCAGCAGCAGCAGCAGCAGCAGCAGCAGCAGCAGCAGCAGCAGCAGCAGCAGCAGCAGCAGCAGCAGCAGCAGCAGCAGCAGCAGCAGCAGCAGCAGCAGCAGCAGCAGCAGCAGCAGCAGCAGCAGCAGCAGCAGCAGCAGCAGCAGCAGCAGCAGCAGCAGCAGCAGCAGCACAGCAGCAGCAGCAGCAGCAGCAGCAGCAGCAGCAGCAGCAGCAGCAGCAGCAGCAGCAGCAGCAGCAGCAGCAGCAGCAGCAGCAGCAGCAGCAGCAGCAGCAGCAGCAGCAGCAGCAGCAGCAGCAGCAGCAGCAGCAGCAGCAGCAGCAGCAGCAGCAGCAGCAGCAGCAGCAGCAGCAGCAGCAGCAGCAGCAGCAGCAGCAGCAGCAGCAGCAGCAGCAGCAGCAGCAGCAGCAGCAGCAGCAGCAGCAGCAGCAGCAGCAGCAGCAGCAGCAGCAGCAGCAGCAGCAGCAGCAGCAGCAGCAGCAGCAGCAGCAGCAGCAGCAGCAGCAGCAGCAGCAGCAGCAGCAGCAGCAGCAGCAGCAGCAGCAGCAGCAGCAGCAGCAGCAGCAGCAGCAGCAGCAGCAGCAGCAGCAGCACAGCAGCAGCAGCAGCAGCAGCAGCAGCAGCAGCAGCAGCAGCAGCAGCAGCAGCAGCAGCAGCAGCAGCAGCAGCAGCAGCAGCAGCAGCAGCAGCAGCAGCAGCAGCAGCAGCAGCAGCGCAGCAGCAGCAGCAGCAGCAGCAGCAGCAGCAGCAGCAGCAGCAGCAGCAGCAGCAGCAGCAGCAGCAGCAGCAGAGCAGCAGCAGCAGCAGCAGCAGCAGCAGCAGCAGCAGCAGCAGCAGCAGCAGCAGCAGCAGCAAGCAGCAGAGCAGCAGCAGCAGCAGCAGCAGCAGCAGCAAGCAGCAGCAGCAGCACAGCAGCAGCAGCAGCAAGCAGCAGCAGCAGCAGCAGCAGAGTAGCAGATAGTAGCAGATAGTAGCAGATAGTAGCAGATAGTAGCAGATAGTAGCAGATAGTAGCAGATAGTAGCAGATAGTAGCAGATAGTAGCAGATAGTAGCAGATAGTAGCAGATAGTAGCAGATAGTAGCAGATAGTAGCAGATAGTAGCAGATAGTAGCAGATAGTAGCAGATAGTAGCAGATAGTAGCAGATAGTAGCAGATAGTAGCAGATAGTAGCAGATAGTAGCAGATAGTAGCATAGTAGTAGAGCAGATAGTAGCAGATAGTAGCAGATAGTAGCAGATAGTAGTAGTAGTAGTAGCAGATAGTAGCAGATAGTAGCAGATAGTAGCAGATAGTAGCAGATAGTAGCAGATAGTAGCAGATAGTAGCAGATAGTAGCAGATAGTAGCAGATAGTAGCAGATAGTAGCAGATAGTAGCAGATAGTAGCAGATAGTAGCAGATAGTAGCAGATAGATAGAGCAGATAGTGTAGTAGATAGTAGATAGTAGATAGTAGATAGTAGATAGTAGATAGTAGATAGTAGATAGTAGATAGTAGATAGTAGATAGTAGATAGTAGATAGTAGATAGTAGATAGTAGATAGTAGATAGTAGATAGTAGATAGTAGATAGTAGATAGTAGATAGTAGATAGTAGATAGTAGATAGTAGATAGTAGATAGTAGATAGTAGATAGTAGATAGTAGATAGTAGATAGTAGATAGTAGATAGTAGATAGTAGATAGTAGATAGTAGATAGTAGATAGTAGATAGTAGATAGTAGATAGTAGATAGTAGATAGTAGATAGTAGATAGTAGATAGTAGATAGTAGATAGTAGATAGTAGATAGTAGATAGTAGATAGTAGATAGTAGATAGTAGATAGTAGATAGTAGATAGTAGATAGTAGATAGTAGATAGTAGATAGTAGATAGTAGATAGTAGATAGTAGATAGTAGATAGTAGATAGTAGATAGTAGATAGTAGATAGTAGATAGTAGATAGTAGATAGTAGATAGTAGATAGTAGATAGTAGATAGTAGATAGTAGATAGTAGATAGTAGATAGTAGATAGTAGATAGTAGATAGTAGATAGTAGATAGTAGATAGTAGATAGTAGATAGTAGATAGTAGATAGTAGATAGTAGATAGTAGATAGTAGATAGTAGATAGTAGATAGTAGATAGTAGATAGTAGATAGTAGATAGTAGATAGTAGATAGTAGATAGTAGATAGTAGATAGTAGATAGTAGATAGTAGATAGTAGATAGTAGATAGTAGATAGTAGATAGTAGATAGTAGATAGTAGATAGTAGATAGTAGATAGTAGATAGTAGATAGTAGATAGTAGATAGTAGATAGTAGATAGTAGATAGTAGATAGTAGATAGTAGATAGTAGATAGTAGATAGTAGATAGTAGATAGTAGATAGTAGATAGTAGATAGTAGATAGTAGATAGTAGATAGTAGATAGTAGATAGTAGATAGTAGATAGTAGATAGTAGATAGTAGATAGTAGATAGTAGATAGTAGATAGTAGATAGTAGATAGTAGATAGTAGATAGTAGATAGTAGATAGTAGATAGTAGATAGTAGATAGTAGATAGTAGATAGTAGATAGTAGATAGTAGATAGTAGATAGTAGATAGTAGATAGTAGATAGTAGATAGTAGATAGTAGATAGTAGATAGTAGATAGTAGATAGTAGATAGTAGATAGTAGATAGTAGATAGTAGATAGTAGATAGTAGATAGTAGATAGTAGATAGTAGATAGTAGATAGTAGATAGTAGATAGTAGATAGTAGATAGTAGATAGTAGATAGTAGATAGTAGATAGTAGATAGTAGATAGTAGATAGTAGATAGTAGATAGTAGATAGTAGATAGTAGATAGTAGATAGTAGATAGTAGATAGTAGATAGTAGATAGTAGATAGTAGATAGTAGATAGTAGATAGTAGATAGTAGATAGTAGATAGTAGATAGTAGATAGTAGATAGTAGATAGTAGATAGTAGATAGTAGATAGTAGATAGTAGATAGTAGATAGTAGATAGTAGATAGTAGATAGTAGATAGTAGATAGTAGATAGTAGATAGTAGATAGTAGATAGTAGATAGTAGATAGTAGATAGTAGATAGTAGATAGTAGATAGTAGATAGTAGATAGTAGATAGTAGATAGTAGATAGTAGATAGTAGATAGTAGATAGTAGATAGTAGATAGTAGATAGTAGATAGTAGATAGTAGATAGTAGATAGTAGATAGTAGATAGTAGATAGTAGATAGTAGATAGTAGATAGTAGATAGTAGATAGTAGATAGTAGATAGTAGATAGTAGATAGTAGATAGTAGATAGTAGATAGTAGATAGTAGATAGTAGATAGTAGATAGTAGATAGTAGATAGTAGATAGTAGATAGTAGATAGTAGATAGTAGATAGTAGATAGTAGATAGTAGATAGTAGATAGTAGATAGTAGATAGTAGATAGTAGATAGTAGATAGTAGATAGTAGATAGTAGATAGTAGATAGTAGATAGTAGATAGTAGATAGTAGATAGTAGATAGTAGATAGTAGATAGTAGATAGTAGATAGTAGATAGTAGATAGTAGATAGTAGATAGTAGATAGTAGAGATAGTAGATAGTAGATAGTAGATAGTAGATAGTAGATAGTAGATAGTAGATAGTAGATAGTAGATAGTAGATAGTAGATAGTAGATAGTAGATAGTAGATAGTAGATAGTAGATAGTAGATAGTAGATAGTAGATAGTAGATAGTAGATAGTAGATAGTAGATAGTAGTAGATAGTAGATAGTAGATAGTAGATAGTAGATAGTAGATAGTAGATAGTAGATAGTAGATAGTAGATAGTAGATAGTAGATAGTAGATAGTAGATAGTAGATAGTAGATAGTAGATAGTAGATAGTAGATAGTAGATAGTAGATAGTAGATAGTAGATAGTAGATAGTAGATAGTAGATAGTAGATAGTAGATAGTAGATAGTAGATAGTAGATAGTAGATAGTAGATAGTAGATAGTAGATAGTAGATAGTAGATAGTAGATAGTAGATAGTAGATAGTAGATAGTAGATAGTAGATAGTAGATAGATAGTAGATAGTAGATAGTAGATAGTAGATAGTAGATAGTAGATAGTAGATAGTAGATAGTAGATAGTAGATAGTAGATAGTAGATAGTAGATAGTAGATAGTAGATAGTAGATAGTAGATAGTAGATAGTAGATAGTAGATAGTAGATAGTAGATAGTAGATAGTAGATAGTAGATAGTAGATAGTAGATAGTAGATAGTAGATAGTAGATAGTAGATAGTAGATAGTAGATAGTAGATAGTAGATAGTAGATAGTAGATAGTAGATAGTAGATAGTAGATAGTAGATAGTAGATAGTAGATAGTAGATAGTAGATAGTAGATAGTAGATAGTAGATAGTAGATAGTAGATAGTAGATAGTAGATAGTAGATAGTAGATAGTAGATAGTAGATAGTAGATAGTAGATAGTAGATAGTAGATAGTAGATAGTAGATAGTAGATAGTAGATAGTAGATAGTAGATAGTAGATAGTAGATAGTAGATAGTAGATAGTAGATAGTAGATAGTAGATAGTAGATAGTAGATAGTAGATAGTAGATAGTAGATAGTAATAGTAGATAGTAGATAGTAGATAGTAGATAGTAGATAGTAGATAGTAGATAGTAGATAGTAGATAGTAGATAGTAGATAGTAGATAGTAGATAGTAGATAGTAGATAGTAGATAGTAGATAGTAGATAGTAGATAGTAGATAGTAGATAGTAGATAGTAGATAGTAGATAGTAGATAGTAGATAGTAGATAGTAGATAGTAGATAGTAGATAGTAGATAGTAGATAGTAGATAGTAGATAGTAGATAGTAGATAGTAGATAGTAGATAGTAGATAGTAGATAGTAGATAGTAGATAGTAGATAGTAGATAGTAGATAGTAGATAGTAGATAGTAGATAGTAGATAGTAGATAGTAGATAGTAGATAGTAGATAGTAGATAGTAGATAGATAGTAGATAGTAGATAGTAGATAGATAGATAGATAGTAGATAGTAGATAGTAGATAGTAGTTAGTTAGTTAGTTAGTTAGCTAGCTAGCTAGCTAGCTAGCTAGCTAGCTAGCTAAGCTAAGCTAAGCTAAGCTAAGCTAAGCTAAGCTAAGCTAAGCTAGGCTAGGCTAGGCTAGGCTAGGCTAGTTTAGTTTAGTTTAGTCTAGTCTAGTCAGTCTAGTCTAGTCTAGTCTAGTCTAGTCTAGTCTAGTCTAGTCTAGTCTAGTCTAGTCTAGTCTAGTCTAGTCTAGTCTAGTCTAGTCTAGTCTAGTCTAGTCTAGTCTAGTCTAGTCTAGTCTAGTCTAGTCTAGTCTAGTCTAGTCTAGTCTAGTCTAGTCTAGTCTAGTCTAGTCTAGTCTAGTCTAGTCTAGTCTAGTCTAGTCTAGTCTAGTCTAGTCTAGTCTAGTCTAGTCTAGTCTAGTCTAGTCTAGTCTAGTCTAGTCTAGTCTAGTCTAGTCTAGTCTAGTCTAGTCTAGTCTAGTCTAGTCTAGTCTAGTCTAGTCTAGTCTAGTCTAGTCTAGTCTAGTCTAGTCTAGTCTAGTCTAGTCTAGTCTAGTCTAGTCTAGTCTAGTCTAGTCTAGTCTAGTCTAGTCTAGTCTAGTCTAGTCTAGTCTAGTCTAGTCTAGTCTAGTCTAGTCTAGTCTAGTCTAGTCTAGTCTAGTCTAGTCTAGTCTAGTCTAGTCTAGTCTAGTCTAGTCTAGTCTAGTCTAGTCTAGTCTAGTCTAGTCTAGTCTAGTCTAGTCTAGTCTAGTCTAGTCTAGTCTAGTCTAGTCTAGTCTAGTCTAGTCTAGTCTAGTCTAGTCTAGTCTAGTCTAGTCTAGTCTAGTCTAGTCTAGTCTAGTCTAGTCTAGTCTAGTCTAGTCTAGTCTAGTCTAGTCTAGTCTAGTCTAGTCTAGTCTAGTCTAGTCTAGTCTAGTCTAGTCTAGTCTAGTCTAGTCTAGTCTAGTCTAGTCTAGTCTAGCTAGTCTAGTCTAGTCTAGTCTAGTCTAGTCTAGTCTAGTCTAGTCTAGTCTAGTCTAGTCTAGTCTAGTCTAGTCTAGTCTAGTCTAGTCTAGTCTAGTCTAGTCTAGTCTAGTCTAGTCTAGTCTAGTCTAGTCTAGTCTAGTCTAGTCTAGTCTAGTCTAGTCTAGTCTAGTCTAGTCTAGTCTAGTCTAGTCTAGTCTAGTCTAGTCTAGTCTAGTCTAGTCTAGTCTAGTCTAGTCTAGTCTAGTCTAGTCTAGTCTAGTCTAGTCTAGTCTAGTCTAGTCTAGTCTAGTCTAGTCTAGTCTAGTCTAGTCTAGTCTAGTCTAGTCTAGTCTAGTCTAGTCTAGTCTAGTCTAGTCTAGTCTAGTCTAGTCTAGTCTAGTCTAGTCTAGTCTAGTCTAGTCTAGTCTTCTAGTCTAGTCTAGTCTAGTCTAGTCTAGTCTAGTCTAGTCTAGTCTAGTCTAGTCTAGTCTAGTCTAGTCTAGTCTAGTCTAGTCTAGTCTAGTCTAGTCTAGTCTAGTCTAGTCTAGTCTAGTCTAGTCTAGTCTAGTCTAGTCTAGTCTAGTCTAGTCTAGTCTAGTCTAGTCTAGTCTAGTCTAGTTCTAGTCTAGTCTAGTCTAGTCTAGTCTAGTCTAGTCTAGTCTGTCAGTCTATCTAGTCTAGTCTAGTCTAGTCTAGTCTAGTCTAGTCTAGTCTAGTCTAGTCTAGTCTAGTCTAGTCTAGTCTAGTCTAGTCTAGTCTAGTCTAGTCTAGTCTAGTCTAGTCTAGTCTAGTCTAGTCTAGTCTAGTCTAGTCTAGTCTAGTCTAGTCTAGTCTAGTCTAGTCTAGTCTAGTCTAGTCTAGTCTAGTCTAGTCTAGTCTAGTCTAGTCTAGTCTAGTCTAGTCTAGTCTAGTCTAGTCTAGTCTAGTCTAGTCTAGTCTAGTCTAGTCTAGTCTAGTCTAGTCTAGTCTAGTCTAGTCTAGTCTAGTCTAGTCTAGTCTAGTCTAGTCTAGTCTAGTCTAGTCTAGTCTAGTCTAGTCTAGTCTAGTCTAGTCTAGTCTAGTCTAGTCTAGTCTAGTCTAGTCTAGTCTAGTCTAGTCTAGTCTAGTCTAGTCTAGTCTAGTCTAGTCTAGTCTAGTCTAGTCTAGTCTAGTCTAGTCTAGTCTAGTCTAGTCTAGTCTAGTCTAGTCTAGTCTAGTCTAGTCTAGTCTAGTCTAGTCTAGTCTAGTCTAGTCTAGTCTAGTCTAGTCTAGTCTAGTCTAGTCTAGTCTAGTCTAGTCTAGTCTAGTCTAGTCTAGTCTAGTCTAGTCTAGTCTAGTTCTAGTCTAGTCTAGTCTAGTCTAGTCTAGTCTAGTCTAGTCTAGTCTAGTCTAGTCTAGTCTAGTCTAGTCTAGTCTAGTCTAGTCTAGTCTAGTCTAGTCTAGTCTAGTCTAGTCTAGTCTAGTCTAGTCTAGTCTAGTCTAGTCTAGTCTAGTCTAGTCTAGTCTAGTCTAGTCTAGTCTAGTCTAGTCTAGTCTAGTCTAGTCTAGTCTAGTCTAGTCTAGTCTAGTCTAGTCTAGTCTAGTCTAGTCTAGTCTAGTCTAGTCTAGTCTAGTCTAGTCTAGTCTAGTCTAGTCTAGTCTAGTCTAGTCTAGTCTAGTCTAGTCTAGTCTAGTCTAGTCTAGTCTAGTCTAGTCTAGTCTAGTCTAGTCTAGTCTAGTCTAGTCTAGTCTAGTCTAGTCTAGTCTAGTCTAGTCTAGTCTAGTCTAGTCTAGTCTAGTCTAGTCTAGTCTAGTCTAGTCTAGTCTAGTCTAGTCTAGTCTAGTCTAGTCTAGTCTAGTCTAGTCTAGTCTAGTCTAGTCTAGTCTAGTCTAGTCTAGTCTAGTCTAGTCTAGTCTAGTCTAGTCTAGTCTAGTCTAGTCTAGTCTAGTCTAGTCTAGTCTAGTCTAGTCTAGTCTAGTCTAGTCTAGTCTAGTCTAGTCTAGTCTAGTCTAGTCTAGTCTAGTCTAGTCTAGTCTAGTCTAGTCTAGTCTAGTCTAGTCTAGTCTAGTCTAGTCTAGTCTAGTCTAGTCTAGTCTAGTCTAGTCTAGTCTAGTCTAGTCTAGTCTAGTCTAGTCTAGTCTAGTCTAGTCTAGTCTAGTCTAGTCTAGTCTAGTCTAGTCTAGTCTAGTCTAGTCTAGTCTAGTCTAGTCTAGTCTAGTCTAGTCTAGTCTAGTCTAGTCTAGTCTAGTCTAGTTAGTCTAGTCAGTCTAGTCTAGTCTAGTCTAGTCTAGTCTAGTCTAGTCTAGTCTAGTCTAGTCTAGTCTAGTCTAGTCTAGTCTAGTCTAGTCTAGTCTAGTCTAGTCTAGTCTAGTCTAGTCTAGTCTAGTCTAGTCTAGTCTAGTCTAGTCTAGTCTAGTCTAGTCTAGTCTAGTCTAGTCTAGTCTAGTCTAGTCTAGTCTAGTCTAGTTAGTCTAGTCTAGTCTAGTCTAGTCTAGTCTAGTCTAGTCTAGTCTAGTCTAGTCTAGTCTAGTCTAGTCTAGTCTAGTCTAGTCTAGTCTAGTCTAGTCTAGTCTAGTCTAGTCTAGTCTAGTCTAGTCTAGTCTAGTCTAGTCTAGTCTAGTCTAGTCTAGTCTAGTCTAGTCTAGTCTAGTCTAGTCTAGTCTAGTCTAGTCTAGTCTAGTCTAGTCTAGTCTAGTCTAGTCTAGTCTAGTCTAGTCTAGTCTAGTCTAGTCTAGTCTAGTCTAGTCTAGTCTAGTCTAGTCTAGTCTAGTCTAGTCTAGTCTAGTCTAGTCTAGTCTAGTCTAGTCTAGTCTAGTCTAGTCTAGTCTAGTCTAGTCTAGTCTAGTCTAGTCTAGTCTAGTCTAGTCTAGTCTAGTCTAGTCTAGTCTAGTCTAGTCTAGTCTAGTCTAGTCTAGTCTAGTCTAGTCTAGTCTAGTCTAGTCTAGTCTAGTCTAGTCTAGTCTAGTCTAGTCTAGTCTAGTCTAGTCTAGTCTAGTCTAGTCTAGTCTAGTCTAGTCTAGTCTAGTCTAGTCTAGTCTAGTCTAGTCTAGTCTAGTCTAGTCTAGTCTAGTCTAGTCTAGTCTAGTCTAGTCTAGTCTAGTCTAGTCTAGTCTAGTCTAGTCTAGTCTAGTCTAGTCTAGTCTAGTCTAGTCTAGTCTAGTCTAGTCTAGTCTAGTCTAGTCTAGTCTAGTCTAGTCTAGTCTAGTCTAGTCTAGTCTAGTCTAGTCTAGTCTAGTCTAGTCTAGTCTAGTCTAGTCTAGTCTAGTCTAGTCTAGTCTAGTCTAGTCTAGTCTAGTTCTAGTCTAGTCTAGTCTAGTCTAGTCTAGTCTAGTCTAGTCTAGTCTAGTCTAGTCTAGTCTAGTCTAGTCTAGTCTAGTTCTAGTCTAGTCTAGTCTAGTCTAGTCTAGTCTAGTCTAGTCTAGTCTAGTCTAGTCTAGTCTAGTCTAGTCTAGTCTAGTCTAGTCTAGTCTAGTCTAGTCTAGTCTAGTCTAGTCTAGTCTAGTCTAGTCTAGTCTAGTCTAGTCTAGTCTAGTCTAGTCTAGTCTAGTCTAGTCTAGTCTAGTCTAGTCTAGTCTAGTCTAGTCTAGTCTAGTCTAGTCTAGTCTAGTCTATAGTCTAGTCTAGTCTAGTCTAGTCTAGTCTAGTCTAGTCTAGTCTAGTCTAGTCTAGTCTAGTCTAGTCTAGTCTAGTCTAGTCTAGTCTAGTCTAGTCTAGTCTAGTCTAGTCTAGTCTAGTCTAGTCTAGTCTAGTCTAGTCTAGTCTAGTCTAGTCTAGTCTAGTCTAGTCTAGTCTAGTCTAGTCTAGTCTAGTCTAGTCTAGTCTAGTCTAGTCTAGTCTAGTCTAGTCTAGTCTAGTCTAGTCTAGTCTAGTCTAGTCTAGTCTAGTCTAGTCTAGTCTAGTCTAGTCTAGTCTAGTCTAGTCTAGTCTAGTCTAGTCTTAGTCTAGTCTAGTCTAGTCTAGTCTAGTCTAGTCTAGTCTAGTCTAGTCTAGTCTAGTTCTAGTCTAGTCTAGTCTAGTCTAGTCTAGTCTAGTCTAGTCTAGTCTAGTCTAGTCTAGTCTAGTCTAGTCTAGTCTAGTCTAGTCTAGTCTAGTCTAGTCTAGTCTAGTCTAGTCTAGTCTAGTCTAGTCTAGTCTAGTCTAGTCTAGTCTAGTCTAGTCTAGTCTAGTCTAGTCTAGTCTAGTCTAGTCTAGTCTAGTCTAGTCTAGTCTAGTCTAGTCTAGTCTAGTCTAGTCCTAGTCTAGTCTAGTCTAGTCTAGTCTAGTCTAGTCTAGTCTAGTCTAGTCTAGTCTAGTCTAGTCTAGTCTAGTCTAGTCTAGTCTAGTCTAGTCTAGTCTAGTCTAGTCTAGTCTAGTCTAGTCTAGTCTAGTCTAGTCTAGTCTAGTCTAGTCTAGTCTAGTCTAGTCTAGTCTAGTCTAGTCTAGTCTAGTCTAGTCTAGTCTAGTCTAGTCTAGTCTAGTCTAGTCTAGTCTAGTCTAGTCTAGTCTAGTCTATCTAGTCTAGTCTAGTCTAGTCTAGTCTAGTCTAGTCTAGTCTAGTCTAGTCTAGTCTAGTCTAGTCTAGTCTAGTCTAGTCTAGTCTAGTCTAGTCTAGTCTAGTCTAGTCTAGTCTAGTCTAGTCTAGTCTAGTCTAGTCTAGTCTAGTCTAGTCTAGTCTAGTCTAGTCTAGTCTAGTCTAGTCTAGTCTAGTCTAGTCTAGTCTAGTCTAGTCTAGTCTAGTCTAGTCTAGTCTAGTCTAGTCTAGTCTAGTCTAGTCTAGTCTAGTCTAGTCTAGTCTAGTCTAGTCTAGTCTAGTCTAGTCTAGTCTAGTCTAGTCTAGTCTAGTCTAGTCTAGTCTAGTCTAGTCTAGTCTAGTCTAGTCTAGTCTAGTCTAGTCTAGTCTAGTCTAGTCTAGTCTAGTCTAGTCTAGTCTAGTCTAGTCTAGTCTATAGTCTAGTCTAGTCTAGTCTAGTCTAGTCTAGTCTAGTCTAGTCTAGTCTAGTCTAGTCTAGTCTAGTCTAGTCTAGTCTAGTCTAGTCTAGTCTAGTCTAGTCTAGTCTAGTCTAGTCTAGTCTAGTCTAGTCTAGTCTAGTCTAGTCTAGTCTAGTCTAGTCTAGTCTAGTCTAGTCTAGTCTAGTCTAGTCTAGTCTAGTCTAGTCTAGTCTAGTCTAGTCTAGTCTAGTCTAGTCTAGTCTAGTCTAGTCTAGTCTAGTCTAGTCTAGTCTAGTCTAGTCTAGTCTAGTCTAGTCTAGTCTAGTCTAGTCTAGTCTAGTCTAGTCTAGTCTAGTCTAGTCTAGTCTAGTCTAGTCTAGTCTAGTCTAGTCTAGTCTAGTCTAGTCTAGTCTAGTCTAGTCTAGTCTAGTCTAGTCTAGTCTAGTCTAGTCTAGTTCTAGTCTAGTCTAGTCTAGTCTAGTCTAGTCTAGTCTAGTCTAGTCTAGTCTAGTCTAGTCTAGTCTAGTCTAGTCTAGTCTAGTCTAGTCTAGTCTAGTCTAGTCTAGTCTAGTCTAGTCTAGTCTAGTCTAGTCTTCTAGTCTAGTCTAGTCTAGTCTAGTCTAGTCTAGTCTAGTCTAGTCTAGTCTAGTCTAGTCTAGTCTAGTCTAGTCTAGTCTAGTCTAGTCTAGTCTAGTCTAGTCTAGTCTAGTCTAGTCTAGTCTAGTCTAGTCTAGTCTAGTCTAGTCTAGTCTAGTCTAGTCTAGTCTAGTCTAGTCTAGTCTAGTCTAGTCTAGTCTAGCTAGTCTAGTCTAGTCTAGTCTAGTCTAGTCTAGTCTAGTCTAGTCTAGTCTAGTCTAGTCTAGTCTAGTCTAGTCTAGTCTAGTCTAGTCTAGTCTAGTCTAGTCTAGTCTAGTCTAGTCTAGTCTAGTCTAGTCTAGTCTAGTCTAGTCTAGTCTAGTCTAGTCTAGTCTAGTCTAGTCTAGTCTAGTCTAGTCTAGTCTAGTCTAGTCTAGTCTAGTCTAGTCTAGTCTAGTCTAGTCTAGTCTAGTCTAGTCTAGTCTAGTCTAGTCTAGTCTAGTCTAGTCTAGTCTAGTCTAGTCTAGTCTAGTCTAGTCTAGTCTAGTCTAGTCTAGTCTAGTCTAGTCTAGTCTAGTCTAGTCTAAGTCTAGTCTAGTCTAGTCTAGTCTAGTCTAGGTCTAGTCTAGTCTAGTCTAGTCTAGTCTAGTCTAGTCTAGTCTAGTCTAGTCTAGTCTAGTCTAGTCTAGTCTAGTCTAGTCTAGTCTAGTCTAGTCTAGTCTAGTCTAGTCTAGTCTAGTCTAGTCTAGTCTAGTCTAGTCTAGTCTAGTTAGTCTAGTCTATAGTCTAGTCTAGTCTAGTCTGTCTAGTCTAGTCTAGTCTAGTCTAGTCTAGTCTAGTCTAGTCTAGTCTAGTCTAGTCTAGTCCTAGTCTAGTCTAGTCTAGTCTAGTCTAGTCTAGTCTAGTCTAGTCTAGTCTAGTCTAGTCTAGTCTAGTCTAGTCTAGTCTAGTCTAGTCTAGTCTAGTCTAGTCTAGTCTAGTCTAGTCTAGTCTAGTCTAGTCTAGTCTAGTCTAGTCTAGTCTAGTCTAGTCTAGTCTAGTCTAGTCTAGTCTAGTCTAGTCTAGTCTAGTCTAGTCTAGTCTAGTCTAGTCTAGTCTAGTCTAGTCTAGTCTAGTCTAGTCTAGTCTAGTCTAGTCTAGTCTAGTCTAGTCTAGTCTAGTCTAGTCTAGTCTAGTCTAGTCTAGTCTAGTCTAGTCTAGTCTAGTCTAGTCTAGTCTAGTCTAGTCTAGTCTAGTCTAGTCTAGTCTAGTCTAGTCTAGTCTAGTCTAGTCTAGTCTAGTCTAGTCTAGTCTAGTCTAGTCTAGTCTAGTCTAGTCTAGTCTAGTCTAGTCTAGTCTAGTCTAGTCTAGTCTAGTCTAGTCTAGTCTAGTCTTAGTCTAGTCTAGTCCTAGTCTAGTCTAGTCTAGTCTAGTCTAGTCTAGTCTAGTCTAGTCTAGTCTAGTCTAGTCTAGTCTAGTCTAGTCTAGTCTAGTCTAGTCTAGCTAGTCTAGTCTAGTCTAGTCTAGTCTAGTCTAGTCTAGTCTAGTCTAGCTAGTCTAGTCTAGTCTAGTCCTAGTCTAGTCTAGTCTAGTCTAGTCTAGTCTAGTCTAGTCTAGTCTAGTCTAGTCTAGTCTAGTCTAGTCTAGTCTAGTCTAGTCTAGTCTAGTCTAGTCTAGTCTAGTCTAGTCTAGTCTAGTCTAGTCCTAGTCTAGTCTAGTCTAGTCTAGTCTAGTCTAGTCTAGTCTAGTCTAGTCTAGTCTAGTTCTAGTCTAGTCTAGTCTAGTCTAGTCTAGTCTAGTCTAGTTCTCTAGTCTAGTCTAGTCTAGTCTAGTCTAGTCTAGTCTAGTCTAGTCTAGTCTAGTCTAGTCTAGTCTAGTCTAGTCTAGTCTAGTCTAGTCTAGTCTAGTCTAGTCTAGTCTAGTCTAGTCTAGTCTAGTCTAGTCTAGTCTAGTCTAGTCTAGTCTAGTCTAGTCTAGTCTAGTCTAGTCTAGTCTAGTCTAGTCTAGTCTAGTCTAGTCTAGTCTAGTCTAGTCTAGTCTAGTCTAGTCTAGTCTAGTCCTAGTCTAGTCTAGTCTAGTCTAGTCTAGTCTAGTCTAGTCTAGTCTAGTCTCTAGTCTAGTCTAGTCTAGTCTAGTCTAGTCTAGTCTAGTCTAGTCTAGTCTAGTCTAGTCTAGTCTAGTCTAGTCTAGTCTAGTCTAGTCTAGTCTAGTCTAGTCTAGTCTAGTCTAGTCTAGTCTAGTCTAGTCTAGTCTAGTCTAGTCTAGTCTAGTCTAGTCTAGTCTAGTCTAGTCTAGTCTAGTCTAGTCTAGTCTAGTCTAGTCTAGTCTAGTCTAGTCTAGTCTAGTCTAGTCTAGTCTAGTCTAGTCTAGTCTAGTCTAGTCCTAGTCTAGTCTAGTCTAGTCTAGTCTAGGTCTAGTCTAGTCTAGTCTAGTCTAGTCTAGTCTAGTCTAGTCTAGTCTAGTCTAGTCTAGTCTAGTCTAGTCTAGTCTAGTCTAGTCTAGTCTAGTCTAGTCTAGTCTAGTCTAGTCTAGTCTAGTCTAGTCTAGTCTAGTCAGTCTAGTCTAGTCTAGTCTAGTCTAGTCTAGTCTTCTAGTCTAGTCTAGTCTAGTTAGTCTAGTCTAGTCTAGTCTAGTCTAGTCTAGTCTAGTCTAGTCTAGTCTAGTCTAGTCTAGTCTAGTCTAGTCTAGTCTAGTCTAGTCTAGTCTAGTCTAGTCTAGTCTAGTCTAGTTTAGTTTAGTTTAGGTTAGGTTAGGTTAGGTTAGTTTAGGTTAGGTTAGTTTAGGTTAGGTTAGTTTAGGTTAGGTTAGTTTAGGTTAGGTTAGTTTAGTTTAGGTAGTTAGGTAGTTAGGTAGTTAGGTAGTTAGTAGTTAGTAGTTAGTAGTCAGTAGTCAGTAGTCAGTAGTCAGTAGTCAGTAGTCAGTAGTCAGTAGTCAGTAGTCAGTAGTCAGTAGTCAGTTAGTTTAGTTTAGGTAGTTAGGTAGTTAGGTAGTTAGGTAGTTAGTAGTTAGTAGTTAGTAGTCAGTAGTCAGTAGTCAGTAGTCAGTAGTCAGTAGTCAGTAGTCAGTAGTCAGTAGTCAGTAGTCAGTAGTCAGTAGTCAGTAGTCAGTAGTCAGTAGTCAGTAGTCAGTATCAGTAGTCAGTAGTTAGAGTTAGTAGTTAGTAGTTAGTTAGTAGTAGTTTAGTAGTTTAGTAGTTTAGTAGTTTAGTATAGTTTATAGTTTAGTAGTTTAGTAGTTTAGTAGTTTAGTAGTTTAGTAGTTTAGTAGTTTAGTAGTTTAGTAGTTTAGTAGTTTAGTAGTTTAGTAGTTTAGTAGTTTAGTAGTTTAGTAGTTTAGTAGTTTAGTAGTTTAGTAGTTTAGTAGTTTAGTAGTTTAGTAGTTTAGTAGTTAGTAGTTTAGTAGTTTAGTGTTAGTATTTAGTAGTTTAGTAGTTTAGTAGTTTAGTAGTTTAGTAGTTTAGTAGTTTAGTTAGTAGTTTAGTAGTTTAGTAGTTTAGTAGTTTAGTAGTTTAGTAGTTTAGTAGTTTAGTAGTTTAGTAGTTTAGTAGTTTAGTAGTTAGTAGTTTAGTAGTTTAGTAGTTTAGTAGTTTAGTAGTTTAGTAGTTTAGTAGTTTAGTAGTTTAGTAGTTTAGTAGTTTAGTAGTTTAGTAGTTTAGTAGTTTAGTAGTTTAGTAGTTTAGTAGTTTAGTAGTTTAGTAGTTTAGTAGTTTAGTAGTTTAGTAGTTTAGTAGTTTAGTAGTTTAGTAGTTTAGTAGTTTAGTAGTTTAGTAGTTTAGTAGTTTAGTAGTTTAGTAGTAGTATTTAGTAGTTTAGTAGTTTAGTAGTTTAGTATTTAGTAGTTTAGTAGTTTAGTAGTTTAGTAGTTTAGTAGTTTAGTAGTTTAGTAGTTTAGTAGTTTAGTAGTTTAGTAGTTTAGTAGTTTAGTAGTTTAGTAGTTTAGTAGTTTAGTAGTTTAGTAGTTTAGTAGTTAGTAGTTTAGTAGTTTAGTAGTTTAGTAGTTTAGTAGTTTAGTAGTTTAGTAGTTTAGTAGTTTAGTAGTTTAGTAGTTTAGTAGTTTAGTAGTTTAGTAGTTTAGTAGTTTAGTAGTTTAGTAGTTTAGTAGTTTAGTAGTTTTAGTAGTTTAGTAGTTTAGTAGTTTAGTAGTTTAGTAGTTTAGTAGTTTAGTAGTTTAGTAGTTTAGTAGTTTAGTAGTTTAGTAGTTTAGTAGTTTAGTAGTTTAGTAGTTTAGTAGTTTAGTAGTTTAGTAGTTTAGTAGTTTAGTAGTTTAGTAGTATAGTTTAGTAGTTTAGTAGTTTAGTAGTTAGTAGTTTAGTAGTAGTAGTTTAGTAGTTTAGTAGTTTAGTAGTTTAGTAGTTTAGTAGTTTAGTAGTTTAGTAGTTTAGTAGTTTAGTAGTTTAGTAGTTTAGTAGTTTAGTAGTTTAGTAGTTTAGTAGTTTAGTAGTTTAGTAGTTTAGTAGTTTAGTAGTTTAGTTAGTAGTTTAGTAGTTTAGTAGTTTAGTAGTTTTAGTAGTTTAGTAGTTTAGTAGTTTAGTAGTTTAGTAGTTTAGTAGTTTAGTAGTTTAGTAGTTTAGTAGTTTAGTAGTTTAGTAGTTTTAGTAGTTTAGTAGTTTAGTAGTTTAGCAGTTTAGCAGTTTAGTAGTTTTAGTTAGTTTTAGCAGTTTAGTAGTTTAGTAGTTTAGTAGTTTAGTAGTTTAGTAGTTTAGTAGTTTAGTAGTTTAGTAGTTTAGTAGTTTAGTAGTTTAGTAGTTTAGTAGTTTAGTAGTTTAGTAGTTTAGTAGTAAGTTAGTAGTTTAGTAGTTTTAAGTTTAGTAGTTTAGTAGTTTAGTAGTTTAGTAGTTAGTTTAGTAGTTTAGTAGTTTAGTAGTTTAGTAGTTTAGTAGTTTAGTAGTTTAAGTAGTTTAGTAGTTTAGTAGTTTAGTAGTTTAGTAGTTTAGTAGTTTAGTAGTTTAGTAGTTTAGTAGTTTTAGTAGTTTAGTAGTTTAGTAGTTTAGTAGTTTAGTAGTTTAGTAGTTTAGTAGTTTAGTAGTTTAGGTAGTTTAGTAGTTAGTAGTTTAGTAGTTTTAGTAGTTTAGTAGTTTAGTAGTTTTAGTAGTTTAGTAGTTTAGTAGTTTAGTAGTTTAGTAGTTTAGTAGTTTTAGTAGTTTAGTAGTTTAAGTAGTTTAGTAGTTTAGTAGTTTAGTAGTAGTTTAGTAGTTTAGTAGTTTAGTAGTTTAGTAGTTTAGTAGTTTTAGTAGTTTAGTAGTTTAGTAGTTTAGTAGTTTAGTAGTTTAGTAGTTTAGTAGTTTAGTAGTTTAGTAGTTTAGTAGTTTAGTAGTTTAGTAGTTTAGTAGTTTAGTAGTTTTTAGTAGTTTAGTAGTTTTAGTAGTTTAGTAGTTTAGTAGTTTAGTAGTTTAGTAGTTTAGTAGTTTAGTTTAGTTTAGTAGTTTAGTAGTTTAGTAGTTTAGTAGTTTAGTAGTTAGTAGTTTAGTAGTTTAGTAGTTTAGTAGTTTAGTAGTTTAGTAGTTTATAGTTTAGTTTTAGTAGTTTAGTAGTTTAGTAGTTTTAGTTAGTTTTAGTAGTTTAGTAGTTTAGTAGTTTTAGTAGTTTAGTAGTTTAGTAGTTTAGTAGTTTAGTAGTTTAGTAGTTTTAGTAGTTTTAGTTTAGTAGTTTAGTAGTTTAGTAGTTTAGTAGTTTAGTAGTTTAGTAGTTTAGTAGTTTAGTAGTTTAGTAGTTTAGTAGTTTAGTAGTTTAGTAGTTTAGTAGTTTAGTAGTTTAGTAGTTTAGGTAGTTTAGTAGTTTAGTAGTTTAGTAGTTTTAGTAGTTTAGTAGTTTAGTAGTTTAGTAGTTTAGTAGTTTAAGTAGTTTAGTAGTTTAGTAGTTTAGTAAGTTTAGTAGTTTAGTAGTTTAGTAGTTTAGTAGTTTAGTAGTTTAGTAGTTTAGTAGTTTTAGTTAGTTTAGTAGTTTAGTAGTTTAGTAGTTTAGTAGTTTAGTAGTTTAGTAGTTTAGTAGTTTAGTAGTTTAGTAGTTTAGTAGTTTAGTAGTTTAGTAGTTTTAGTAGTTTAGTAGTTTAGTAGTTTAGTAGTTTAGTAGTTTAGTAGTTTAGTAGTTTAGTAGTTTAGTAGTTTAGTAGTTTAGTAGTTTAGTAGTTTATAGTTTAGTTTTAGTAGTTTAGTAGTTTAGTAGTTTAGTAGTTTAGTAGTTTAGTAGTTTAGTAGTGTAGTTTAGTTAGTAGTTTAGAGTAGTTTAGTAGTTTAGTAGTTTAGTAGTTTAGTAGTTTAGTAGTTTAGTAGTTTAGTAGTTTAGTAGTAGTTTAGTAGTTTAGTAGTTTAGTAGTTTAGTAAGTTTAGTAGTTTAGTAGTTTAGTAGTTTAGTAGTTTAGTAGTTTAGTAGTTTAGTAGTTTAGTAGTTTAGTAGTTTAGTAGTTTAGTAGTTTAGTTAGTTTAGTAGTTTAGTAGTTTTAGTAGTTTAGTAGTTTAGTAGTTTAGTAGTTTAGTAGTTTAGTAGTTTAGTAGTTTAGTAGTTTAGTAGTTTAGTAGTTTTAGTAGTTTAGTAGTTTAGTAGTTTTAGTAGTTTTAGTAGTTTAGTAGTTTTAGTAGTTTAGTAGTTTAGTAGTTTTAGTAGTTTAGTAGTTTAGTAGTTTAGTAGTTTAGTAGTTTAGTAGTTTAGTAGTTTAGTAGTTTAGTAGTTTTAGTAGTTTAGTAGTTTATAGTTTAGTAGTTTAGGTAGTTTTAGTAGTTTAGTAGTTTAGTAGTTTAGTAGTTTAGTTAG
>WBZZ01002244.1:105000-107500 GCA_019918135.1 Paulinella micropora | reverse complement strand
AGTCTTTGAAAAGATCGGTGATAATACATACATACATAAATACATACATACATACATACATACATACATACATACATACATACATACGTACATACATACATACGTACATACATACATACATACATACATACATACATACATACATGCACGGATGAGAAGATGCAAGAAGATTGGTGATAATACATACATACATACATACATACGTGGTACATACATACATACATACATACATACATACATACATACATACATACATACATACATGCATACATACATACACGGATGAGAAGATGCAAGAGCTCAAAGTCTTTGAAAAGATTGGTGATAATACATACATACATACGCACATACGTACATACGTACATACATACATACATACATACATACATACATACATACACGGATGAGAAGATGCAAGAGCTCAAAGTCTTTGAAAAGATTGGTGATAATACATACATACATACATACATACATACATACATACATACACGGATGAGAAGATGCAAGAGCTCAAAGTCTTTGAAAAGATTGGTGATAATACATACATACATACATACATACATACATACATACATACATACACGGACGAGAAGATGCAAGAGCTCAAAGTCTTTGAAAAGATTGGTGATAATACATACATACATACATACACACATACATACATACATACATACATACATACATACATACATACATACGTACATACGTACGTACATACATACATACACGGATGAGAAGATGCAAGAGCTCAAAGTCTTTGAAAAGATTGGTGATAATACATACATACATACATACATACCTACATACATACATACATACATACATACATACATACATACATACACATACATACATACATACATACATACATACATACATACATACATACATACACGGATGAGAAGATGCAAGAGCTCAAAGTCTTTGAAAAGATTGTTGATAATACATACATACATACATACATACGTACATACATACATACATACATACATACATACATACACGGATGAGAAGATGCAAGAGCTCAAAGTCTTTGAAAAGATTGGTGATAGTACATACATACATACATACATACATACATACGTACATAAGTACATACATACATACATACATACATACACGGATGAGAAGATGCAAGAGCTCAAAGTCTTTGAAAAGATCGGTGATAATACATACATACATGCATACATACGTACGTACATACATACATACATACATACATACATACATACACGGATGAGAGGATGCAAGAGCTCAAAGTCTTTGAAAAGATTGGTGATAATACATACATACATACATACATACATACGTACATGCATACATACATACATACATACATGCATACATACATACATACACAAATAAGAAGATGCAAGAGCTCAAAGTCTTTGAAAAGATTGGTGATAATACATACATACATACATACATACATACATACATACACGGACGAGAAGATGCAAGAGCTCAAAGTCTTTGAAAAGATTGGTGATAATACATACATACATACATACGTACGTACGTACATACATACATACATACATACATACATACATACATACATACATACATACGTACGTACGTACGTACGTACGTACGTACGTACATACATACGTACGTACGTACGTACGTACATACATACATACATAAATACATACATACATACATACATACATACATACATACATACATATACATACATACATACATACATACATACATACATACATGCATACATGCATACATACATGCATGCATGCATACATACATACATACATACATACATACATACATACATACATACATACATACATGCACACATACATACATACATACGTACATACATACATACATACATACATACATACATACATACATACATACATACATACATGCATACATACAGACATACTCATGTGAAGGGCTGAAAGTATTCGAAACGATTGTGATAACCAAACCATAGACCTAACCTTACCTTTACCTTTACCCTTACCTTTACCCTTACCCTTACCCTTACCCTTACCCTTACCCTTACCCTTACCCTTACCTCTACCCTTACCCTTACCCTTACCCTTACCTTTACCTTTACCCTTGCCCGAAACCTAAGCAGATAGATAGATAGATAGATAGATGAGATATCGACTAATGTCAGAAAAAAGGAGCTTCTGATTTCGTCAACCAAGGAAGTCTGTAAAGTATTGACCCGATGCCCAGCTAAGCCGTGATGTTTGCACGGAAGGGACTGATACAGGCGATACCAAAGCTCCCTAGTACCAGGCGGGGCCAGGGCTCGTTCCATAAAGCGCCCCTTGCAGAACGAGCTCCCACCTCCATTACAGAGGGCCCAGTAAGCAGATGGAGTTTCGAGACTGTCGACAGTCTAGTATAAACCGACAGAGCACTGTGGGTTTTATTCCGGGCTCAACAAGCGAGAAAGGGCACCCTGAGGGAACAGGATTGTGCTTCCCGTCGCTATTTCGGCATGTGACTCATAGGCGTATGG
>WBZZ01002244.1:45000-47500 GCA_019918135.1 Paulinella micropora | reverse complement strand
AATTGATATGAACACTAACAATATATACAACTAAGTATATGATGATAAACTTCGAACCCCCCCCCCCCCCCTTCCTCTTTTCTTAAGTTAGCTAGTAATAGAATCGTATCTTTACATCTACCTAACATTTATATATTTTGACATATATCTACCTCACAAAGCGCAGCTGTTGCGGATTCATAGACATATTGCGCAACCTCTGCGTGTTTTTGTGTTATTAGAATTAATATGTTATGTTGCTAGAAAAGCCACTCGTTTGATCATCATTGACATGAGTGCTGCTTTTTACTATTTCTAAAATAAGTTATCAATGTTGCAAATGCGGCCCAAATATTACATATATCAACTTGGTACATATTGTGATGCAATGCCATAGAATTAATAATTTACGATTGTTTTCAATATTGACAACGCAACATAAACAGTATTAATACCGGTAATAGCACAAAGAAAGTCAGAACACTCGTTGTTGATTTCATAATATGAGCGAGGGTCGAACGATCGGTCCTTTGATCTTATATTTTCTATTAAGCATTTGTTTGGTTATTAAATAAAATTATTAACCCTTAACGTAATTTCAGTCCACTTAAGTGGACTCAATCCACTTCAGTGGATGGGATCGTAATTAGGTTTACCGTCAAGCATGCAACATCATTCTGGAATGAGATATCAATACGTAAAGCATTTAGGGGTTTATTAATATAATAAAAAAAACACCTCTAATTTATATTTCGACTTTCTTCCAGTATGAAAAGTGGCAAAACTGACTTGTATTAATAGAACGATTTGAGGTGCCACTCGTCCATTTCAAGTTTTTCAGTATTTTTCCCGGAAAATCTGTGCAGTGGTGAAAAGTCGATTTTCGATCAGCGTGGCAGCCGGGTGGCATTCTACTTGAATCAGTAGCTAGTTCTTAATCTCTGCAATCACGCAACATCCCGCTAGTATTAATATGATCATGCAAATTTGTAACAGTGCTCCGAGGCTCAACACTTTTCCTGTTTGAGGTTTCAAGTGGTCACGTAGTAGTTGTTTCACTGAATTTTTGCTTTTCCCCAAACTTGCATTTATTCTCAGGGTTATATTATATTATATATCCAATATGAACTAATCAATGACAGGGCCCGTAGTATTTGCGAGTACAGCCTTGCACTGTGACAGACAGCACTGCATGGGAACATTGAGCCTTTGTTATTAATATATTGTTAGTAAATAACTGCCCCGGTCAACACATATTTGAACTTGCCGCATTCTGTCCCACGTGATCAATTGCAGCACGTTGAATATATAACATCGAAGATGCCGGATGTGAGGTCGAACTCACACATCAATCCCAAATTTGCCTTGTAAGCGGTTTTCGGCGCCTCTTCCGCATGCTACACACCCTTGAACAAAGTCTTTGATATTCTTGTTCACCGTCCGCCTTCTCATCAAAATTTCCTTGTCACGAACCATCGCATTCTGTCCACACCTACAAGTTTATCAAGAAAAAACTGGCTTGCAGACCGTCGGACGTGAAATATAAAAAGGATCAATAATTTATTTATTTATTTATTTGTCCCTCCACAGTGAACGACTTTAATATATTATATAATTGAAGAACGCTTGCTCTTCGTAGAACTGAAAACTAGGAAGCATGCCACGGTAAGTCACCTGCGGATGTTGATACTTGCTCCCAGGTTAAATAATGTAAAATATAACACACACAACCCCAAAATAATTAATATCAATCTGATAAGGAAATTCTATTAATATTAATTTCCTTATCAGATTGATATTAATTATTTTGGGGTTGTGTGTGTGTGTGTGTTATATTTTGCATTGTTTAATACTAGTAATATCTATTACATATTAATAACTTTGAAAACCAAAAATAATGATGAAAACAGGATTGAAATATTAGCATCCATTGACATTAAAAACTATCAGATAACGCTGGAGACCCAAAATTAGGATGAAAAACAGGTAGATGTTTATAAATATTAACAAAAAACAAAAAACAAAAAAACAGGTAACGTTGGAAACCCAAAATGACGAGGAAAACGTTTATATATATTAACACATAAATTATTAGTATTTCTAAAGCTAAAGATAGAACGCTGCCTGAGAACTACAGACCCATTTCCCTACTGCCAATTATCGCTAAGGTCTTTGATATTATACTTAACAAGCAACTGATGGCCCACCTCATCAGGTACCCGAACTCAATATGCTTTCCGACCACACTCAAACATAACAATCACCACACCACAAAAACCGTCAAGTGATGTTTGACGTAAACACATAATTGTTCTGTAAATACATTTTAACCATGCCCCATGATCTGGTGGGATGGACAAAAATTGGTAGATGAAAAAAAAAAAAAACTAACAAATAATGATAAATGGTCAAAACACTGCAAAAGACAGTATTATTTGACCATTTACATCAAAAAGTCAAACACTGCTAGAGACAGTTTAGATAGTATTACATGAATACTACTACTACCTTAATGATAACG
>WBZZ01002244.1:10000-12500 GCA_019918135.1 Paulinella micropora | reverse complement strand
GAAGGGGAGCTTCAATAGTGCAGAGCACAGAGTCATGACGCCAGGTATAGCGGCCTTGTTTGAGGGCAACATGGCAACCGGAGAGGATGTGGCATAGATGTGCTTGACCAGAACAGAGGGCACACTTGTTGTTGGGAATGATTCCCCACAGACGTCTAAGGTCGGGGGTAATAACCGAGTTTGTGCTTGCGTTGATGACCCAAGAGATTAAACGGGGATTACGGGTTTCGATGAGGCGAGCCCAGGAGAGGTCGAAGGGGCATGCGTCTTCAAAACGAAGGAAGCACCCTTGCATGGCTTTGTCCACGTCATGCACTGTGGTTGTCTCAAGTATTGTCTCAGCAGCTAATTCTAAAACCCTGTCTTTGCGGTCTGTGATGGAATGTTCTTTTGGGTAGCGACCATGGCCAAGTCCGAGATGATCGGATTGGCCTCGATGTTTGAATTCAAAATCAACTTGTGCCTCAAGCTTTTCGAGCACAGGCTCTGGTTTCCAGATAGTTCGAAATGTTTCGTGTTTCGTCAGGTTCATCGCATAAATGGACGAGAGGTGTTTATCTGGGCAGTACTTCAGCATTTGAGCACGGTTGATTTGAAGTCGCTGGTAAAAAGAGACAATGGATTGGAGCTGTAGACCGAATTTCGAGCGTGGGCGGTAAAGGCAAGAGACCAGAGCTCTTTTGTAGATATTGGCCCATTTTTTGAGGAAGCGGGTCGCAATTTTCTCAAGGGTTTTGGCGAAAGATAAGCAGAGGTCATGAATGAGAAATGGCCAGGCAAGTGACTGGACAGCGTAGTGCTGGTATAGCCAAAATTTCATAAAGCCATTGATCGAGCAGCTATCGATGGCTTGCATAGAAAGAATGAACTTCTTTTGGATTGCTGCACGTTGTTCGTTTTCGCTGAGGTCATGGTAGACAATCCATCCGAGGTCTTTGAAAGGCTTGTCAGCGATGAAGTCAATCGGTTTGCCAGTAATAGTAAGGGCGGGGTCGAAGGGTGGGAACGAGATCGGCAATAATCGTTTGAGACCCTTATAGTCGTCGGCTTTAGTCCAGTATTTGAAAGCAAGGCTTTTGCATTTGGGCGGTTTCGCGGCCATTGTTCTGGACCATGACAGAAATTTGTCAATCATGTTGATGGACGATTGACAGTGTTTCGGGGATCGGCAGTGTAGTTTGAGGTCGTCAGCATAAGCAGCTTCGTGCACGATGACTTCATCTGTTGAGGTCTTATGCTTGAAATGATAACCGTTGTTTTTGGTCAAGGATGATAGGAGGTCAAGGAGTAGGTTGAAAACTATGTTGAAAAGGAGAGGAGAAATGCAGCATCCTTGAAAAACGCCAACAGCAAAAACAAAGGGTTCTGATGACCAATCTTTCCCTTCGATTGTGGCTACTAAGAGTTCGTAGTATAAAAAGATTATGCGAGCAAACATAGGGGGCACGTGGTACCACCAGAGAGCGAACTGGATCAAGTTGTGGTTTACGCTTCCAAAAGCGTTTTGTAGGTCAATCCATGCTATGACCAGTTGGCGATAGTGATCTTTTGCATTTCTGGTGGTAGCTTTTGTAGTAGCAATGTGCTCGGGGCATCCTGCAACGTTACGGAGGAAACCTTTTTGTTTTGCTCTGTCAAAGTACTTGTTATCTAGCAAAAAACTCTCTAGGCGTTTTGACCACAAAGAGAAAAATACCTTACCCGAGCAGCTTGTCAGAGCAATCGGACGATAGTTTGAGGCCTGAAGTGGATCGCCGTCCTTATGAAGGAGGGAGATAGCAGCTTGGGCCCAGCTATTAGCTACATCCGTTGTCCAACACTTGACAATGAGTTTGTGTAAGAAAAGTAAAGCGGTGGGAAGTCTCTTGTAAACAAGGTAGCTAATACCATCTCTGCCAGGGGCTGCACCATTACGCTTGGCAAACACAGATCTTTTGGTTTCCAAGAAGGACGGTGGCTTGAGGTCAAAGGGGACAGTTGGTAGAGGCGGGCGATTCATTTCAGGTAAGGGCACGTAGGTTTGTTCACGATTAGCGTCTTTGTATAGGTTGGGAAAGTAGGAGTCACAGTTTTCTTTGGATAGGGAGGAAGTGGTTTGGGTTGAGGGGGGATGAAACAGATTTTTGGCAAACTTATGAGGGTCAGTTCGGAAGCGTGTATTTGCTTGTCGTTGAGCGGAGCTTAAAGTTGCTTCCTTGAGACGACGGCGGAGGCGGTTACCGGTCTTCAATAATACTCGCCAAGTTTTTTGCAGGCTTTTTGCAACAGCAGCTGGAATTGAACCTGCCCTTTTGAGATCTCGCAGATGTCTCTTTTGGATCAGTTTTTGTTGTCGGTTCTGCGTGAGTTCTGTTTGGAGCCGGATTACGTGGCGGTTTTTTCGCTCATGAGTTTGTTCTTGTGTTTTTGTTACCCGTTGTGATATGAAGTCGTAGAGATATCTTTCAAATTTCGCTACTGCTTCGTCACATGACAGGCATTTGATGAGAGAGGAGGGGAG
>WBZZ01002243.1:55000-62510 GCA_019918135.1 Paulinella micropora | reverse complement strand
GCATTCCGCAGTACTCTCCTTCCTTCTTCTAATGTCGGGAGAGGATTTCTCTCTTCCTCCAGCACCTTGTTAACACGAGCATAGTTAACTGTCAGGCGCCATTCTCCTGGCTTCGGCACTATTCTCGGTTGTGAGACTATTGAGGATGTTGATCTCTCAATAAAGTCCTCATTGAGCAGCTGTCTTGCTAGCTCCTCCGCTATCTTCGCCTCATGTATACTCAAATTCGCCCTTCGTGGTGCCTGTGACGGCTCCGCACCCGGTATTTTGTAAATAACCGCAGTGAAATCTTCAGGCTTGACCTGCATGTGGAGGGTCAAAATTTTCCTTGTTCGCCTCTAATTTGGCTTTTAAAAGCTCCTTCTCCTTCTCCGTGCCTACTCCTTCTTCCAATATTTTCCGCGCCGCCTCTTAAAAATCTTCATCAGACATCTGCTTATGCTGCTTGAGGGGTTCTCTGTCCTCCTCCAAGCCTAAGTCCTCTTCCGAGACATCATCTAGGCCCGTCTTTTCATACGTGACCGTGTCCGGCTCATCATCTTTACCGAGCTCCACCAGCATGTCAATGAGTCTCGCGTATTGCAAAGGAGCTTTACGGGTGTAAAAACCATCAAAGCATGTGAATGCTTGCGGTATCAATTTCAACTTGTCGAGGTCTCTGAGCTTCCGCTTGTATGCACTGCTCTGCTCACGAGTTCCCATACGACAAGCCACCACTAGCTGTTGCTTGCGAGAGGGTACCGGTATAGGATGATCAATAAGCCGGTCCCTTATTTCCTGCGCCCATATCGCCTTCTCATTATATGGCAGGATAATAGTATACGGCTTATTATTTTCGAATAAAGTCCGTAAGCATTTCTTCACTTCAGACAGTGAACGCGGCCACGTGGGCTCGTCACCCCAGAAATCAGTAATAAAACTTTTAATAGTTTCTGGTGGAGTATCCGGGATTCGCCCCGTTCTCCTTGGTACAAACGCCTCCCTTTTTTCTTCTCCTACTTTCGCATGGAAACAGTATCCGTTAGTAATATGGACATCTGTTCCTACTCCTTCCGCGAATCTCGCCAACGACGGGCTTCTTTGTGCGACACATATAATCTCCTCCTTTCGCTTCTCGATTAAGTCATCAATAGACTTTTTGTCCCAATGGCATGTCGGAACTGTGACAGTGCACACTTGGGATTCCCAATTGTCGGTCCAGGACAGTTCATCCGGTCTTACGACATGGGGGTGAGCGTACACCTCAAGTGCCTCATGTGCGATGGCCATCTTTTTGTGATCCGTCGCTAGACTCAGCTCATAAGCCTCATAAGAGTCAGTAGCGTTGAAGGGATCAATATCGTTCTCTTCTCCTCTTTTTACTCCATATATCACTCGCCGTGCGGCGCAATCAATCACAGCCCCCATCGTAGCCAATTGGTCATACGATAGTAATATTGACCCGTGGTAACCGGGGACGACATAGAGGTCCATACGGTATACTCGTGCGGATTTCAATTTAAAGGTCAGTGTGATGGTTCCCGTGATATCCGTCCGGCTGCTCACTCCTTTGAGAGTGCCCGTTGACTTTTTCATATTTCCGTCCACCCAGTCCCGGTATCGATTTAAAAACTTCCTGCCGACAATATTAATATTCGCCATCGCATCATTACCAACTTTTAATATTGTCTTCAATGTTTCACAATAAAGTTCCGTATAACACAGAGCATCGGGCCTGTGTATATTGGCTGCGAGAACAAGAACTTTACGTTCCAAATTTTGGAGTCTTGTCTCTAAGTTTTTCAACTCCTCCTTCTTCTCCTCCTGCTTCACCTCATTAACATTTTTATTATTCTGCGGTACTGGTGCGTTTACTATTTGAGCGACATTGTCTTGTGGTACTTGAGTACACACATTGTCTTTTTGCTCGCCACCCGCCGCGACCGTAGACATTGAGTCTGTTCGTGGTTGTTTGCTTGGCCGAGGCGATACGTCTGCCATTGGCCTCCTCGCCTCCATCGCAAGTCTCGCCTTCCTATTTGCATCAGTTATCATTGGTAACCGTGCTGTATGAACGGGTATGAGACTACCTTGGGGCTGCAGTCTCTGTGTACCCACATCTTTGTTTTCACATAGAGGAAGCGTTGGCCCAGTCTGCACAACAGCATTAGAAAGCACTGTGACTTTAGGGTTAAACTTCATAGTCTTCTCCTTCCTCTCTTCTTCCCCCTCCAGTCATTCCACCACCTCGAAACGATTACCTTGAGTAGTGTCCGGGTAGGATGACGTATCGGTCTCCGAGGCAGTGTTGTAGGCCTGAGCTCGACCGAAATTTGGGTTGGAGCTTGCCCACGAGCCTCCACCTCCTCTGGGTGGGGGGGCTGGAGCTCGAACAGCTCTCCCTCCATAAGGGGTATATCCCCGACCTCCTCCTCTTCCTCTCTGAGGGGTTCCCTGCCACCTCGAGGCTCCTCTCCATGTTCCTCGTCCTCGTCCTCCTCCTCCTCCTCCTCCTCGTCCTCCTGCTCCTGCTCCTCCTTCTCGTCCTCTTTGAGAGGCCTTTAAGTTCTTTTGTCTCTCCCTTTCCTCCTCCTTCTCCTTCATCCTCTTCGTGTAGGTAATGATTGCCTCTCGTAACTCCTCATCATCACAGATATTGGCATACCAACCTTCGTTCACAGCGGCAATCTGAAGCATATTGAAAAGGCCCGGTTCCTTGCCTTCCGTCCTGCTCAGAAAATTTGCCCTTGCTGTTGGGTTCTGCCTATCATGATTGAAAGAGCAGTCTCTGTTCTCCATCTGTGCCTTACACTGCAAGCCCGCGAACGACCTCCAACATGCGGTCTTCAGGTCTGGCTCTCTCTGTCTCTTCCAACCGGCAACTCTGTTTGTGTACGTGGCTTGTGCGCCAACAGGTACACCGCCTGCCTGTGCCGTATGTGCCTCCGTGAGCGAGTCCATGTTTGAGCATGCACTCATCACTTCTTGAAACAGTGCTGACGGAGCAACGCTTTGAACCGTATTTTCGAACACGTGTGTCTCGAGGAAGTTCTTGGACTTCACTGAGCTAAACGTCGAGCATTGTTGTTTGAGCTGAGTAAGCTTACTCGGGTTAACTGTGTGTAACGCCGAAAAGAAATAGAGGATGATCGACTTGCGGCCATAGAATAGCCCATAGGAGTAAACTACCTCCGTAAGGGTCGCCGCCAAGCCAACAGCACTCCTCAAACTCATCGCCACTGTCTCAAAGATTTCAAATCCTATGAGAGTACCAGTGCAAAGATGCTGGTATCCATGAGATTGAAAATATGAAATGAGTGTGGCCACCGCCAGTTCACACTGAGCGTCTAGGCCTGTTGCATTGTTTCTCTTAATCTCCTCCTTCTTTCTCAAAAACTTGTACTGTGTCAGATCAAATCCCTCCGAGACTAGAGATTGGTCAAAAGCAGTAACAAGGGCCTCGTATTCCTGCGTTTCGTCGCAAGGAAAAGCCTTCATGCAGGCATTGATCTCTTTGAGCTTGCTCAAAAGCGAAGCATCAGAGTCTTTGTCTGAGCTCGTCTTGGCATATAGCATGAGACTTGCCACCCCTCCTTTCTTCCCCTTGAAGGCATTTATGATGTTCTGTCTGTCCTTCTTCTCCGTGTTTGTGACCACCACCGTAGTTGAGCCCGAGGGTGCAGGGGCTGGTGGGGCAGGAGCTGGTGGGGTCAAATATGTCGGAGGGTGTGTCTTTGCACCACTCACTTTTGCTTTCATTCTTTCCAGTCTCATCGTCTTCTCGAACTCCTCATTCTCTTTCGCCTTCTTCTTCTCAGATATCACCAGCTTTTGAGCATGAGTGATAAAGGCCACCAATTCAGAAGCAGATCTGAGAAAATTATATTTCTCCACATATTGGTCAACACCTGCTTTGTTGGCGACCGGTGGTGCGTTACTAAGTGATTTAAGGACAGAGTGATCCTTGGTAGGAATCCATCTCTTCCATGCCTCCTTGTGCAGTAACGCACCCATCAACAGTCTGATCTTGGTCAGAACTCTGTCGGTCTTCTCTAACTCATCAATCACAGGATGAGTTTCTCCTGCTGCCTTAATGCTTTTTTCCATCTCTGCCTTCCCCTCCTCCAAGGCCTTTATTTCCATTGTAAAAAAATGAAATATACCACTCGAGTTTTTCGAACCCAGATTGGTCTTCATTTTTGTTACATCGACTGCCTCCTGACCAGTCGCGAGGAATCTGGCAGTTGCTCTTGGGTTTGTGTACTGGAGGTAACCCTCACATCGTGGGCCGTATGTACGTTCCCAAATCAGGGTTTGAGTGTACACCCCAAAGATAGCATCGAGTAATTCAAGGTGGGTGTGTGTGTCCCCAAACTTGATATGCTGTATCTTCTTTCTCTCTTCTGGATCAGAGACCAGTTTGCCGAGGAGCTGTGCTGTGTTTGATAATAGGATATAGACATCCTTTTTAGCACGACTTTTCTCTCTTCTTTGATCCTGAGGGATCCACACATAGGTATCCTTCTCTCCCCCCATCTTGTTATCAAACTCTTCTTTAGTGAGGTCATAGTGGTCTTGCACCCACTGTTGTTCCTCCACTGTGATCTCCTCTCCATCACTATGAATCAAGTCGATCATTTTTCGTCCTCCTCCTCCCGTGTAGGCAGGTGGTAAGGGATTACCATATGCTCCTCCTCCTCCCGTCTCTTCTTGTTCAAATCCTCCTTCATCTTCGTCTCCTCCATATCTTCCTTCATCATCCCAGCCCTCTTCTACTCCTCCTCCTACTCCTTCATCTCCTCCTCCTCCTTCATTCAATCCTCCTCCTCCTCCTTCATTCAATCCTCTTCCTCCTCCTCCTCCTGCTTCTTCTTCTTCTCTTCTTTGATCTGCCTCCGAGAATTCACTCACTTCGGCGGTCTCTGTCGACATGATGTCGTAGTAGTGATCAACAGGAGGACAGTGTCAGCTCCTATGTTTGGTTTTTGTTCGTTTGTGTTCTGTTCCTCCTTCAGTCGATTGACTAGTGAAGAGAGAAACTAATAGAGAGGGTAGGATAAGATTCCCTGTCCTCTATGAAACACTGTTTGTATGTTTGTTTTTGTTTGAGAAAAATGGTCTTTGAGACTTTCTCCGATTTCTTGTTCTCCTTACTCTGATTACTTTCTCCTCCTTCTTTTCTATATTGTATCTAGTATGAGGCACTTGGACCTACACACAGATAGTAATAGAGAAGCTAGAAAAGCTCTCCTTGAGAAGTCGACAGTCGGTCGGATAGGTTCTCAGACCTACCTTTAGAAAACGATCAGAGATTTGCAAAAATACTCTGACGTATGTGTGAGATTATGCAGATAAATGCACAAACTAGAAGGGTAGAGTGTTGTGCTCCTGTCCCTATGCTTGTTTGTGTTTTGTGTGTGTTCCTTCACTCTTCTGTCCACCTCCTTCTTCTTGGTCTCTGTGTGAGAACAGCAAGAACGACAGAGAGTTTGTATCTGATGTCTCCTTGTGAGCACACAGATACTGATTGGGCTAGAGGATACGAGACACCTGCTTGAGACCAATCAAATTATTTGTTTTGTGAAAGAGTTATGAGGGAGCTGTGTTGGAGTATTTGTTTTCGTCTGACGTCCCCGTGTGAGACAGGTCAGTGAAAATTCACTCTGTTGCCTGTGTGGCAAAGCAGAAAGAAATCACCCTAGTGATGTGGACTCCAAATGTAATGCCCCCAACGATAGCTCGTAAAAAGTCGGTAATACAACCACAGTCCTCAAGAATGAGAATGATGTCTCGTTGTATTAGCTCAGTGAAGCCAAAAAGGAAAACGGCAACAGACCAGGAATAAAATGGCATCAGGTCCAATCCGGACAAATAATATTGAAAAACAAGCTGGTGCACCTGTCACCAGGAAAAGGTACTTTTTACCGGCTATCCGGGGGGTGATGCCTACAGACCGTGACGTTTCGAGTTCACGACTAGTTTTCCATTCTGTTCAGAAATGATCTCAAACGCCTGATCAAGTCAAAGTTCTTTTTAGAAAAGACCAAGTATTGCTTTTTTCCCACTCAATTACCTTTTCCCCCGATTTCCCGCGAAACACACGTTGCTGTAAATTTGCGGACAAGGATAACACGAGTGACGAAAAACATGTTTTACTGCTTTTACATCCGTCCCAGTCATTCTCGCCTAGCCTTCCCAAATCAGTTTGATTTTCGAGTTCACCAACCCGACACTATCCGTTTGATGACTGTTAACTTAGCAAAAGCTTTGACAACTGGAGACTCACATCAGAGAGAGAGAGAGAGAGAGAGAGAGAGAGAGAGAGACAGAGAGAGAGAGAGAGAGAGAGACAGAGAGAGAGAGAGATAAAGCAAACACAAAGCGCTAGTACGAACGCACTGCCCAGAACAATATGTAAAGTTTTATTTTATATTACAAATAATATATCCATTTTCTTTTACTTGTAGTCATTTACGGTATGCAAAAATATGTACTTGAATTGGTTACTATGTTCCACTGAATCGCAGTATAATCATTAATTCAAATAATTGGATTACGATCCGCACATTTTGAGGCGTCGCCTCTTTTACATCCTGGTACAATAAATACATGAATGCGCATTCACAGCGACACATACTACAATAGATATACTGTGGCTTGTTGTGCGAATCGTCGCGTGTGCCATGCGGCGTGAGAGCGTGAATGTCTGCCGCATCGGCAGCGCGCGTTGTTGATTACTAAAAGTGCCAAACAATTGAACTTTGAACTTCTTGTTCTCGGTCAAATATTGCCGATACTGCACTGATGAAAAAGTCATTTGAAAGCCCGTGTGTTGAGCTTTCCAACGATACCCGGGTACCATCAGCACTTTCATATCACTGATATTGAAGGAGAAAGCTGAGATCAAAGTTGGCCAACTTGCCACTTGGTTATGTTACAAGTGATGACGCTTTCGCTTGAACTACTGCCCCGCACTGCACTCCTGGTTGAATCTGCATATAACGTTGTTCAGTGGAAAAACAAAAGAAAAAAGAAAAGAAATCAGCGTATACCTAACTTTGATTCGGATCAATCTTGATCGTCTTCTGTCTACTTCTATATCGCCTACTTCTACATTTTTTACACAAGGTGGGGTTGAACATTTGCATACCTGACCCTACTTGGACCAATCACGATCATCTATCTACCTCTGCCTCTGGGATGTGTTTGCAACAATCTAAGTCTGTCTGTCTGGTGCGTGCAAGTGCTACAGTAAGGTGTGCACACAAGTTGGGTGAGGGAAGGAAGCAAGCGCGCAGCTAGGAGTCAATCCTGCCGAACCAAGAGACAGATCGATACAGAGATAGAAAAATACATTTATGGCTGTGTAGAGAAAAGGATTGATTCCATATATACTAGAAAAATGGATTCATTCTATATGTCCCTAAATATAGATATAGGCATATTGATAATATAACTTATAGATATACACACAGAGATATGGATATAGATATGCATAATACTTCTAGATATAGATCTACGGATATGGAAT
>WBZZ01002243.1:45000-47500 GCA_019918135.1 Paulinella micropora | reverse complement strand
GCTTTTCGAGCACAGGCTCTGGTTCCCAGACAGTTCGAAACGTTTCGTGTTTCGTCAGGTTCATCGCATAGATGGACGAGAGGTGTTTATCTGGGCAGTACTTCAGCATGTGAGCATGGTTGATTTGAAGTCGCTGGTAAAAAGAAACGATGGACTGGAGCTGTAGACCGAATTTCGAGCGTGGGCGGTAAAGACAAGAGACCAGAGTTCTTTTCTAGATGTTGGCCCATTTTTTGAGGAAACGGGTCGCAATTTTCTCCAGGGTTTTGGCGAAAGATAAGCAGAGGTCATAAATGAGAAATGGTCAAGCGAGTGACTGGACAGCATAGTGTTGGTAGAGCCAAAGTTTCATAAAGCCGTTGATCGAGCAGCTATCGATGGCTTGCATAGAAAGAATGAACTTTTTTTGGATTTCTGCTCGTTCGTTTTCGCTGAGGTCATGGTAGACAATCCATCCGAGGTCTTTGAAGGGCTTGTCAGCGATGAAGTCAATGGGTTTGCCAGTAATAGTAAGGGCAGGGTCGAACGGTGGGAACAATATCGGCATTAATCGTTTGAGACCCTTGTGGTCGTCGGCTTTAGTCCAATATTTGAAAGCAAGGCTTTTGCATTTGGGCGGTTTCGCGGCCATTGTTCTGGTCCATGTCAGAAATTTGTCTATCATGTTGATGGACGATTGACAGTGTTTCGTGGATCGGCTGTGTAGTTTGAGGTCGTCAGCATAGGCAGCTTCGTGCACGAGTACTTCATCTGTTGAGTTCTTGTGTTTGAAGTGGTATCCGTTGTTTTTGGTCAACGATGATAGGAGGTCAAGTAGTAAATTGAAAACTGCATTGAAAAGGAGAGGAGAGATGCAGCATCCTTGAAAGACGCCCACAGCAAAAACAAAGGGTTCTGATGACCATTCTTTCCCTTCGATTGTGGCTACCAAGAGTTCGTAATATAGGAAGATTATGCGTGCAAACATATGGGGCACGTGGTACCACCAGAGAGCGAACTGGATCAAGTTGTGGTTTACGCTTCCAAAAGCGTTTTTTAGGTCAATCCATGCTATGACCAGTTGGCGATAGTGGTCTTTTGCATTTTTGATATTAGCCTTTCTTGCAGCAATGTGTTCGGGGCATCCTGCAACGTTACGGAGGAAACCTTTTTGTTTTGCTCTGTCAAAGTATTTGTTATCCAGCAAAAAACTCTCTCCAGGCGTTTTGACCATAAAGAGAAAAATACCTTACCCGAGCAGTTTGTGAGAGCAATTGGACTATAGTTTGAGGCCAAAAGTGGATCGCCGTCTTTATAAAGGAGGAGATAGCAGCGTGGGCCCAGCTGTCAGCTACATCAGTTGTCCAACACTTGACTATGAGTATGTGCAAGAAAGATAAAGCGGTGGGAAGTCTCTTGTAAACGAGGTAGCTAATACCATATCTGCCAGGGGCTGCTCCATTACGCTTAGCAAATACAGATCTTTTGGTTTCCAAGAAGGACGGTGGTTTGAGGTCGAAGGGAACAGTTGGCAGAGGTGGGCAAACCATCTCAGGTAAGGGCACGTAGGTTTTCTCACGATTAGCGTCTTTGTATAGGTTGGGAAAGTAGGAATCGCAGTCTTCTTTGGATAGTGAGCAAGTGGTTTGGGTTGAGGGGGGATGAAATAGACTTTTAGCAAACTTATGAGGGTCAGTTCGGAACCGTATATTTGCTTGCCGTTGAGCGGAGCTTAATGAGACGACGGCGGAGGCGGTTACCGGTCTTCAATAATACTCGCCAAGTTTTCTGCAGGGTCTTTGCGACACAGCAGTTGAAATTGAACCTGCCCTTTTGAGATCTCGCAGATGTCTCTTTTGGGCCAGTTTTTGTTGTCGGTTCTGCGTAAGTTCTGTTTGGAGCCGGGTTACGTGGCGTTTTTTGCGTTCATGACTTTGGTCTTGTGTTTTTGTTTGAGGTACCCGTTGTGATATGAAGTCGTAGAGATATCTTTCAAATTTCGCTACTGCTTCCTCACACGACAGGCGTTTGATGAGAGAGGAGGGGAGGATGAGAGGGAGTGCGGATTGGAGTTCTTCTTCAATGCCTTTCCATTCGCTTGGTGTTGATGGTAATACCAGGCGTTTTCTTCTTTCGGTTGGTTCTTTCGGGGCACTTCTTGTCCGATGAACGAAATGGGAGTATGTCTCGGCGTCAACACAGTGGGTAGAATCCAGGTTGATAATGCCGGGTTGCGACTTGTAGTCCGGATGGACGTGCGCTTTTGCTCTTCTTTTCGAGGAGGCCCGAAGGATCTTCGTAAGGGTGAACATGAGCAAAATCTTCTCCAAGGGGTTCAGGCGGTGCAGAGCACGCACTGGGAGGGTGAGGGCGGCCACTCCGGAGGGAATAGCGGTGCGTCGGTAAGTTTTCGCATGAAGTTTTTGTAACTTATGGCTTAACATAGGGGAAGCAAGCCTCTTTGTGTAAGCCAGGGTTATCAGCCCAAGAAGAAAAAGGAGAAAGGTTTGGTTGCCGCGCT
>WBZZ01002243.1:0-20000 GCA_019918135.1 Paulinella micropora | reverse complement strand
TTGCAATACTTACCGTTTCTGTCTGTTAGTTATCCTTAGTCTGAAAGCTACGGAGTTTTACTTTGTAGGCATCACCCCCCCCTGATAGCCGGTAAAAAATACACTTTTTCTGGTGTCAGGTGCACCTAGTTTTTTCCAATTATTTTCAATATCGTTTGGCAGGATTTGACCTAATGTCATTTTAACCTTGGTCTGTTGCCGTTTTCTTTTCGGCTTCACTGAGCTAATATAACGAGACATCATTCTCCTTTGGTGATTTGTGTCTGGTTGTATTACCGACTTTTTATTGAGCTATCTTCGGGGATTGTAACATTGGAGTCACCAGCACAAGGCTGATTTCTTTTCTGGCTTGTTTTTGGAACAGCAGAAAGAAAAATTGGACAGACCTATCTCTTCTGAGTAGGTGTTCCAAAAAAACAAATACTCCAGCACAACCCCATACAGCTCTTTTTGCAAAACTAGACGTCTAGGCGTTTGTGAGTAGGTGTCTCAGTACCCTCTCCACAGCCTGTATCTGTTTCCTCACAAGGAGGCCAGACACCAGACCTCGTAGCTGTTCTTTTGTTCTTTCTTGAGACAGAGACAGAGTAGGTCAACAGACGTACAAACAAACACTCACAGTTACAAACAAACTTGAAGGACACGAGCGTAGTACTCTACCTTTCAAGTCTGTGCACTTTGTTGCCTCTCAAACCACACACATCAGAGTATTTTTGCACATCTCTGACTGTCTTTCGACAATAGTTCTGAACAAGTGTCAGACTACAAGTCGACTTCTCAAGGAGTGCTTCTCTAGCCTCTTTGACATTATCTGTACATAGGTCCTCGTACCTCATAACAGATACAACAACAAAAAGAGAAAAAGAAAAGAGGAGTGGAGAAGGAGATCAAATTTTCAGAGAAAGTCGTACAGATTACTTCTTTCTCACAAAAAAAAAACACATAAGACATAGAGGTGAGACGCTCTCTCTATACTGTCTTTTCGTTTTTTCTCTCTATTCGTTCCTCATAGACGAACAGAGCAATTACGGGGTAGAAACAACTCTGTCTCATCCGTATTCCTTCAGCGTCCATGTCTACTAGGTCTGAAGACTGGCAGGAAGGAGGGGGGGAGAGTGAGCGAACCCCAGGAAACGAAGAGGAGTTCGTTGACCCTCATGCAGAAGGAGGAGATCTGGCACCTTCCTTTGACACAGGAGGAGCAGAGAATCAATTTTTTACTGCGCCTTCCTTTGACACAGGAGGAGCAGAGGAAGTCGAGGAGGAGGAGAAGGGAGGAGAGGAAGCGAGGTTTGTGGCCGAATATGGCAAACTAAGTAAGAAGGAGTTTGAGGAGAAGAAAGGGAAGGATGAGGCCTATAAATTGATATACATATCCCAAGAAATGCGATGGGGACAACCCTTGAAGAAGGAGGACATCTGTTACCCTCTCCCAAGGCAAGCTCTGCCTCTGGCAGAATTCCTCAGAGACGACGGTGCACAGTTACAGGTGCAACATGTCTCATTTGGGGACAATATGTCTTTACTGGAGCTACTCGACCTCTCATGGACAGTGTTTGAGTGTGCTATACTCTTTGAGTACCAGACTGGAAAGACTGTGCTGCCATGGAACACAAGAGCACTGGCTAGGTTGCTCGATCCTGGTCAGGACATTGATTCAATAAAGAGAGTGGAAAAGGAGTTTAAGTTCAGGAATCCAAAAGGACAGATCAATGTCATGGATGTGTCTCTGAAACTTATGGAGGCCAAGTTAGTGGACCTGGGTAAACTCCAACACACCCAGTTTGGCAGGGACCTTCACCCGGCCCTGAGGGAAATAGAAGGCGAAGCTGGAGGGGTGACGAGGATGAAGAAGCTGCATGCGACCTTGGTGAAGGATGACGCATGGAAGAGGTGGGTCTTCACGAAGGATCATACGATCTTGGAGGGGACGGCCGCACCACCCCCCACCAATAAAGCGGGAGAGAAGGAGTTGGCGGAGAAGGCCTTGTTCCTTCGGAAGGCAGCTGAGATCCTGTCTTTTTTTCATCATGCCCAAGAGCTGTATATCAAAGAGCTAGCGGCTGAGAAAGAAAAGAAGGAGATGGATGCAAAGATTGCATTAGCCAAGGCGGCGGGAACAAAGGGACCGAGATATTCCTCTGGATCTTATATGGCTCCCTCGGGCCGCTCCGCCCCGTCAGCCCACACAGCCCCTTCGGCCCCTGCGACTAGCTCAGCGCCTACCACTGTCATTGTCAACAGTAATGACAAAAAGGACAGACAGGCTATCATACAGGCCTTCCAAAAATATACAAAGTCCGATGCCACCCACTGCTCTGACGCTGTATGCAGAGACAGCGAGTCAGAAGGACACGGATGCGAACCTTCGAGACAAGCTCAGAAGAATTGATGCTTGTATGAAGCAGCATCCAACGGACGAAACACAGGAGTATGAGGCGTTGTACACCTTGTTGGACCCATCAATCATCACACAAGGGTTTGATGTTGGGGAATACAAGGCGATGAGAGCGGTAGAGGTGGCGGCTAGGAGGGCAGCCTCAGACCTGCAATGCACGGTGCCAGTTGCCGTCCTCTTGCAATACTTTAAAACTCATGGGTATCAGCACCTGTGCACTGGTACTTTGATTGGGTTTGAGATTTTTCAAGAGGTGAACGAAGGGCTGGGCATTGGCACGAGGTTGGCAGCGATCCTCACTGAGGTCAGCGCCAAGTACGGGCTCTTTTATAGCCGGAAGTCTATCATTTTGTACTTCCTGAGTGCTTTGTGTACACGACACCCGAGCAAGCTCGCAAGGATCATACAGTCCTGTCCGACCTTCACGGCGGTGAAGACGGCGGATTTTTTATAAACGAATATATACGAGAGGACTGTAGCGGCTGCTCCGCCGGGCGACCTGTTCAAGGAGGTGCTCGACGCGTGTTCCGAATTGGACACGGCCACCGAGTCATTCTCCAGTGCCGCGACACAGGGGGTTGGAGGTGCTCAAGCAGCACATGCAACTCGAACGGCAGGTCTCAAGAGGGGGAGAGATGAGCCGACGCCGTGCTACCGCTATTTTTCATACATGGCGTGTAAGCATGAGGCACAGAAAGGAGTAGGCAATTGCCTCTTCAGCCACGACTCTCTTGATGATAGGCAGCGAAATCTTTTCCTAGAGAGCTCGAAGGCATGAAAAAGACCATGTACGCCATGTACAAGAAGGAGTTGGAGGCGGGGAGGTGGAATGCGAATATGGTCTCGGATGCGGAGTTCCGGGAGGCCATCATTTACTTCCTTGACAGAATGAAGAGAAGGGAGAAGAGAGAGACATCGGGCCGATCAAAGGCGCCGACTAGAGGAGGAGGAGAGACGAGAGGATCGTCACGAGGGTCCCGAGGGACACCAAGAGGGGCGGCACCACGAGGACGAGGCTTTCGTGGAAGGGGAGGACGGACCCCAGCGCGCCCTCCCAGAGGACACGGATACTGGAATTATAGCACCAGTTCCAGCTCCAACTACCCCCAGCAAGCTTATACCGCTACGGAGGGGGGACGTCAAGACGAAGACACCGGCTCAGGTGAGCGTGTTGTCGTCGTAGACTGACGGGAGGAGAAGAGAGAGGAAAAGGAGAGAGAGAAGGAGATAAAAACTGTTCTTTTTAATCCGACAGTCACAGTTATGCCTACTGTTGATGAACAGGATACGAACGGTTCCGTTCCTCCCAGACGTGAAGGTGAAGGCACACAGCCTCACAAGCCTCAAGGTAAGCACTTGCTAGTTCATCCTTCGAGAGCTAATATGATAAATGATGCGAATAGGAAGGCGAAGAAGGCGATGGAGGAGAGGAAGCCGAAACCAAAGGCTAGGTCTCCTCCTACGAAGAAGCAGCGGACCGTACCCCCGCCAAAGGACTCAATAGTCTCTGCTATAGACACGAGTACACTCGGTGTACCAGACTCTGTCCAAAAGACACTCGAGATACCGGAAGCCCCGGAGACTCAAGAAGTTAAGTTGGCGGAAAAGGGGGGAGAACGAGAAGAGGACAAGGAACTTGAGCTTAGACTCAAAACCCTAGAACGAAAAATTCATGTGCTAGCGGCTAGTTTACATAGACCAGACGCGCTATGCTACACTGACCTCTTTTGTGAAACTTTACAAACCACATTAAAAGTTGGTAATGATACGATGGCGAATATTAATATTGTCGGCCAGAAGTTTTTGAATAGTCACCGGACATGGGTGGACAAAAACATTAGAAAAACAAAGGGGACCCTAAAAGGGGTAGGCAGCCGTACGGAAATTACGGGCATCGTCACATTAATTTTCAAATTGAAATCCGGTCGAGTATATCGTGCGGACCTCTATGTTGTCCCCGATTACCACGGTTCAATCCTGCTGTCGTATGACCAATTGGCTACGATGGGGGCTGTGATCGATTGCGCCGCACGGCGGGTGATTTATGGAGTGAAGAATGGAGAGGAGGAGGATATTAATCCGATGACTGCTACTGACTCATACGAGGCTTTTGAGCTGAGTCTAGCAACGGAGAGGAAGAAGTTTGCCTTCGTACATGAGGCAACTGAAGCCTATGTACACCCCTATGTCACAGTGCCGGAGGAACTGACCTGGACCGACAATTGGGAGACGGAGATGCAGGCGTATACGGTTACGATTCCCGCATGGGACAGAAAGTCTATTGATGACTTAGTCGTAGCGCGTAATGAGGAGATAATATGTGTTGCGAAACAGTGCCCGTCGTTGGCCAGATTCGCAGAAGGTGGCGGGGCAGATGTCCATATTACTAATGGCTACTGTTACCATGCGAAGGTGTCAGATGAGAAGAGAGAGGCGTTTGTGCCAAGGAGGAAGGGGCGTATCCCCGATACTCCAGCGGATGACATTAAAACTTTTATCACGAACTTTTGGGGCGATGTGCCTACCTGGCCGCGCTCATTAACTGAAGTGAAAAAGTGTCTACGGACTCTATTTGAGAGTAACAAGCCGTATACTGTCATTCTGCCATACAATGAGAAGGCGATCTGGGCACAGGAGATAAGGGACCGGCTTATTAATCATCCTATACCTGTTCCTTCTCGCAAGCAACAGTTAGTGGTGGCTTGTCGACTCGGGTCTCGGGAGCAGAGCAGTGCATACAAGCAAAAGCTCAGAGCCCAGGACAAGTTGAAATTGATACCTCAAGCTTTCACATGCTTTGATGGTTTCTACACCCGTAAGGCTCCGATACAATACGCGAACCTTATTGATATGCTTGTCGGGCTGGGTCATGATGATGAGCCGGACACAGTCACGTATGAAAGAACGGGACTAGACGATTTGTCCGAGGAAGATTTGAGTTTGCAGGAGGACTTAGCGCCCCTCAAGGAGCATAAGAAGATGTCGGAGGAAGATTTCCAAGCGGCGGCGCGGAAAATTTTAGAAGAAGGAGTGGGTTCGGAGAGAGAGAAGGCGTTTCTCAAAGCTAAGATGGAGGCGTACAGAGAAATTTTCGACCCTCCTCGGGCAAGTGGTGTAAAGTCGGATGACTTCACTGCTGTCATTTACAAGATACCGGGTGCAGAGCCATCTCCGGCACCACGGAGGGCAAATTTGAGCATACATGAGGCAAAAATAGCGGAGGAGAATGTGAGACAGTTGCTCGATGAGGACTTTATTGAGAGATCTACATCTCCAATTGTCTCTCAACCGAAAATCGTCCCTAAGCCAGGAGGAGAATGGCGCTTGACGATCAATTATGCCCGTGTGAATAAGGTGCTAGAGGAAGAGAGAAATCCTCTGCCGACCTTAGAAGAAGGCAGAAGGGTGCTGCGGAATGCTAAATTCTATTCGGTCATTGACCTTAAGAACGGCTTCTGGCAGATACCACTGGACGAGAAATCCAGATGGCTGACTGCATTTGTTGTGGGTATGGAAACATACCAGTGGAAGGTGCTTCCAATGGGACTCAAACAGGCCCCGGGGCTCTTTCAGAAGGCGATGCAGAAGATGTTGAGCGGTCAATATGACGACCAGTCGGAGGATGGTTTTATGAGAAGGAGAGGACAGAAGGCGGGAGAATATGCATTTTGTTACATCGATGACATCATCGTATACTCTAACACAATGGAAGAGCATATCGATCACTTGTCAGATGTCTTCAGGCGCATCGGAGCTTTTGGCCTGAAATGCAACCTAAAGAAATGTCAGCTTGCCAGGACAAGTGTGACGTATTTGGGTTACGAGATTTCTCATAATAGGGTCTCGATATCGCGCGAGAAGAGGGAGGAGATCATGAGTAGACAGTTGCCAAAGAATCGCACGGAGTTACACTCTTTTCTTGCGATGGCACAGTACTACAGCCAGTTCATACCCGATTGGGGGTGCAACTCGGGCTAAGCTGGAGAAGATGATTGATTTTGGAGACTTTGAGAAGTGGGATGAGGAGGCTTTGCAGGCGTTTAATACGCTCAAAGATATCATTTATAAAGATCCCAAGGACGGCGGATTAGTACTTATGATGCCCGACTTTACGAAACCGTTCGTAGTCGACACGGATGCATCTAAGTTTGCGATTGGCGCGGTGCTGCAACAAGAAGATGAGGAGAAAAAGTTGCGCCCGATCATGTTTATTAGTAGAAAGCTGTGTGTGGCGGAGCGAAATTACTGCACGCGACAGAGGGAGGCGTTGGCAGTAGTATGGGCTCTCAAGAGGCTCAGAGAATACTTGTGGGGAGGACCTCTATTCACGGTTAGGACCGATCATCACAACCTTCTTTGGATGATGAATCATGAACAAACCGGCCGTTTGGCGCGGTGGCAAGCTTTCTTGTCATGTTTCAATTTCACGATGGTCTACTTACCGGGAAAGCGAAACGTAGTCGCTGATAGCCTTTCCAGGCTAGAGTTTCAGTCGGAGGTGTCGGCTCTTGTATCATCAGTGGAGATGATGGACCTGTCCACGGACAAGGTATACGAGGTGAGCCACATAGAGGCGATGCAGATGGCAAGAGGCGTTCGTTATGACCGCACGGGTCTACGATATAGTCTTCAAGGCCCGGAGCATGGCATATGCTGTGAGGCGCATGTTCTCGAAGACGCTGAGTGGTCTTATGAGGCATACGAGAACGCGAAGGCGAATATAAAAGAAGAGGAGGAGACGACTGAGGTCTGTATTGAACCTCCACAGGAAAATCGAAGCGAGCTTGATGAAGACCCGGAAAGGGTAGGAGTAAGGTTGGAGGACGGTACTATTCATATCGCCTCGCCTACCGCGTGGAGGCAGCAACAGGCGACGGATCCGGAGTTCAAGGAGCTCATAACGTTATACAAGAACCCTAATGAGCTTAAAAAGACTCCACAGATCAAAGATCAGATGAAGGAGATGGCGTGGAGAGATGGGCTATTGTGGTACAAGGGCCAGCATGGCAAATTTGCATCACAGCCTGACAAATGGACTCTCTGGGTACCAGAGAAGTTGAGGCGCTTTATATATGTCGCAGCCCATAACTGCCCCTTACTGGCACATCCGGGTCGACAAAGAACTCATTGGTTCATAGCGAGGCGATTTTGGTGGAAAGGGATGAAGGAGGAGATAGACAGGGAAGTGGACGCATGCATCCCATGCAAAACCACAAAGACACCGCTGAAGGCGAACTTTGGCCTGATCGGTACATTCCCGTTACACGCCGGGATGTTTGAATTTTTACACATCGATCATGTGGGACCTTTCCCGAATCGGCAGAAGGGTACAGATACCTTCTTACCGCAATAGATCGAGCCACCAATTATGTCTGGGTTGTTCCTGTTAAGGACGCTACAGGCAAGACAACTGCGGAGGCTCTGATCGATAGGATCGTCTCGCAGATCGGAGTGCCTAGAAAGATATGTTCTGATCGAGGTTCTGACTTTAATAATGAAGTCATCGACAGACTATCTAAGTACTACGGGATGAAATGGCAATATGCTACTGCCTATAATCCGAGAGCGAATGGCAAGATCGAGCGGGTACATAGACCTCTCAAAGCCTCGCTTAAGATGTACTGTATGAAAAAGGAGAATCAGAGAGCCTGGGTGGAGGCAGCACCTTCATTTGCCTTTGCAATGAACTGTCTACCCTCATCGGCATTAGGAGGAGCCAGGAGCTCAGTCTCGCCATATCAATTGGTTTACGGCCCAGAGCCTAATATCCCAACCTCACTTCTGCATCCAAAAGACACTTGGGCAGATGAGGATGAGTTGTTCGGGATGAGACTAAGAGCGAAGATGGAGGCGGAACAAATAGTTGCGGCGCACAGGGAGGCGGAGCGCAGAAAGACTGACGCACAAGGAGTGCGACAAGCGCACTTAGATCAAGTCCGTTTATAGGTTGGGGATATTGTACTCTTGTACCATCCTCAAGTCCCTAAGGGGGTTAGCTCTAAGCTGTTTACCCACTGGAAAGGACCATACCAGATCATGGAACAGATGGGACCTCTGAATTATAAGATCAGGGGTAGAGGGAAGGTGCAGATTGTGAATGTTCGAAGGCTGATCAAATATGACCCCTTCTTACTTGAGGATGAATCCGTTGAGGAGGCGTTGAAACTGATGAAGGAGGACTTCAAAGAGGTACCGCCTATACAGAAGGAGGATACCTTAGAGGAGGAGAATGCCTATCGGGCACCTGTCACGGAGAAGGAGGAGACCGAGAAGGAGAGTAAGGAAGACTCAAACCGCAAAAGCGCGGCGGGGACTCAGTCTAAAGCCCCCATAGTCCGCGGCGGTACGAAGGAGAAGTTCACGGAGGCGCAGAGGAGGAGAGCGCAAAACGATCTCATCTTCGACCAACCGAGGAAGGTGGCAAGGTCGACGCGAGCGACGGATGTCCATGGAGGAGGAGGGGAGAAGGACACTAACCCGAACGCGGGTAATGTGGACATTCGACATGTGCGATGGAAGGAAGGAGAGGCAATTGCGGCCATCAAGTGGGTCCGAGACGCTTTTTATCTGTTGAGACCGGCAGAATCTCATGTTGCCGATGACACTCTCTCAGATCTTTATCTCATGCGAGCTGTGGCGGTCCCGCAGACTACACGGGCAGCACGGACATCGAAGAGATCCTTAGCAGCAAAAACGATACAACCGGTACTCCATTTTTGGAGAAGCATGGACCCTGTTGAGGATCCAAAAGCTAGACAATATTTACCGTTGTACAAAGACGCGAAAAATCTCGAGACATGGGATGATACTATTACCCTTCGAGACAAAGACCACACTGCGTGGACTATTCAGTCACTGCCTAGAGGAGTGCTTGACATTCCTTTTGACTTATCTTTGGGCGCCATCCCTAACAAAATATGGGACATTCTGGAGGAGTCGAAGTTTGACTTGACTTTTGTTGGCGGCCCGCCACCTGGCAAAGGGGTTCGCGCAAGGCGACGAAGGCAGTAAGTGACATTTTTTTCTTTTATCACGCGTCGGACATTGAAAGCTGCATGTGGATTAATCTCATAGTGCCCATGTCAGATCATGTCTTATTAAAATGTTTCTATACCATTGTTGTTACTTGGCATTTTTATCGCAACATATGAGTGCGAGGGTCAATCGGCAAATGGATACGACACCGTATAAGGGGATCGCTTGTGAGTTTAGCGATGGTGTTCCTGGTACGACCCTGCTTCAAGTATCCAGGGTGATGTTCTCAAAAAATGTTCTCATAGTAGACATATTAAATTTTTTTCTTTGGATATACTTAATATCGTCATACCAGCACGGTCCGTCTCTACTTGTGTCGGCATATCGCATGGTCGGGCTCACTCACCCCGGATTTGGATATAGTTATTAGGTCTGGCCCCCTAGTACTATATTAAGGTAACCGATTGAATACAAGGGTATGTTATTAAAAGACAATGTCTTTACTGATCGGAAGTGTTTTTTGGAGAAGGAGAAAAATTATAACGCTGCTTTTATTGTAATAGTAATACTATTTGTTCTTGACATACTGCCTCAGAATTAAGTTACGGGGGGGACAACAAGTGTGGAAGGAGGAGTTTTTTTACAAAAACGAGGCTGGAGATTTATAGTTGACTCGTGTCTGGCGTATGCGTTTTATATATCCACTACACCGTCTATCCGTGGGTTAATGCACTTAGTTGCGACACCCCGTAGCGTTTGTGCAGAAAAGAAATCAGCAATTATATGACGAAAATATTGCATATTTCCGTCATAAAAACGGGAAGGGGTACTGTAGTTTCTTTTCGGCTTCACTGAGCTAATATAACGAGACATCATTCTCTTTTGGTGATTTGTGTCTGGTTGTATTACCGACTTTTTATTGAGCTATCTTCGGGGATTGTAACAACTTTAAGTATTACACAGTTTCCATATCATTAGTACAATTATCAATTATTAAATATCGTACTACCGTAACAATCTGGAGTCACTAATGAAATTTACAAATTATGGAAATTTTCCTCGGTTCCTCTGAAATTTTCAGACCGAAAGAGTTATCGAGAGAAAAGCGGGAGGGGGAAATTTTTTTACTAATGCGCTTCCTGGGTTTGTATGCTTTTTCTTGAGATGTTTTCAGTGCAGTTGTATGCAAACAGGTAGATGCAATGGTTTTCTTGAGTTGGGGGAGCTCTCATGAGCTGTTTTGTAGCGGGACATGGGTTGCGGTGATACAGGGGTTTTGACATTTGACAGCTCACAGCTCAAGGTGGGGGAGTATCTCAAGAAGGAAGGACATACCCGCGGATTACTCTGTGGCACGATGCAGCACATAAGATCTGTAAGAAAACAGGAAAGTCACGCACTGGTTATGTAGTGCTTTGGGGAGGAGACCCGGTAGCTTGGTTGTCAAAGCGACAGACAAGGATCGCACTCAGCTCTAATGACGCTGAAATTTTCGCGGCAGCAGAATGTATACGGGAAGGATTTGCTATCATACATATCACGGAAGAGTAGAAATAGCACAGAAGGGACCGATAGAGCTTTATGAGGATAATGCACATACTATCTTAGCAGCAGAAAGAGAAATGTGAAAGAGGAATGTCAGGACCACGCACTAAACACTTACCCCTAGAACTTCATTTCATTCATCACTCACAGAGAGACAATGAGATTAAATTTGTGAAGGTAGGGACAAAGAAACAAATTGCAGATGTATTAACCAAACATGTTCCTAAAGATCAGTTTGAATATCTCGTTAGTAAGTTTATGGTGAAACTTGATCCATAAGTTTATCTCAAGTCTGCAAACTTACGCAAAATACGCAAATTTCCACAGAGTCAACTTATGTTGTTCTGTTGTGAGTTTTCTCTCTTTGGAGTCTGCAGGAAGTGTCTTGCGCAGGTAGTCGAGCGCGTTGAAAAGATTGTCACGTTGACTTCAAGTCGAGCGCGAACGAGGCGAGTGGATCGAACCACAATCGATCGATCGCGAGAGCGGGACCAGGACGATCTTCAGCAAATCGGACTTGCATCGTCGTAATTGTTTTTCGGCGGGATGGCATTATTCGACAAAGTGTATTGATTATTGTGATCGGTAATACAGTTCAGTCAAAGTACGAAAGTCAACCTGGTTGACTTATGGTTATTATTTAATCGATTTTATCGAGATGCCAATTAGGCAAGGAAGCAGAGGCGTTGAGCTAATTGGGATGGCGATCAGTTTTGAGATTTAACAATCATTTCAACTTTACAACTTGAAATGATGGTAATTTATCGCAATGCAATAGATATTAATTATAGAGGCATTAAGTATTTGCATATCGACATAGAACTAAGGGGGAGCGTTGGTAGGTTAACTACGTTCACTATTAGTAATTACTTTGTGAGTGGGAGTAATTTATTCTTATAATGGAATGACCATGTAGTTCTAGTCAATAAGAGTAACGGACGTAACGGTCTATATTGGTATTCAGGATTTGACCGAGGATGTAACGCAGAAGCCACTCCGCCGCACAGTAGTCGAACAGATCGCGCTTGGATTGAAACTCTGCCAGGCGAGACAAGGGCCCAACAATCTCCCACAAGACTGCCCTTACCCAACCCAAGTCTCCACAGACTTTCGGCGGCTCATACTTGCTCAGCTCCGACTGCTTTGACTCCCCTCGAGTAGCAAGCCACGGCGTACCAACCGGAGTCCATTCCTTACCATCTGCGCGCGGATACGTCTTTCGCAAATTGCGAATGTACTCCCTGCAGGTGACCAACGTATCAAAGCGCCCCTCATCATCCTCCCATTGCGTCACCTCACGCCCCAGTATCTCACAAATAGTTTTGTTGACAGTGATGGTGCCCTGACGCGCCTTCAGCTGCCCCAGAACCAATCCGAAAACTCACTCGACGGCGGGGCCAAAACATAATCATCCACATGCGTCGTTGTCAAAGCCGTCAACTTGGTCTTGTCATCAATCATCGCGAACACGCAAGGATGATAAGGGTTAGCCTTCATCCCGATCGACGCATGAAAGGGATAGGCACAATCGTACCAGTACAAGTTAGCCGAATCCCTCAACCCGTTGACTCCAGCTCATGCCTCGTAGACATAGCCCTGTGGGTTGTACAGACCAGGAAGTCTGATATAAACCGGCTTATCACGCCGTGCCTTTAGGAAAGCGGACACGTCGTCGCCGTTCTCCAATCGCAAACGCTGCAAGGTTGAAACCGCAAAGAAACAACGCAACGCATGCTCATCCGGAGTCGGCATTGATGTCGGACCACAATCAAACACCAGGGCGTTGTTGACATCCCTTCGCCGCCACACGAGACTTCTGCTCTATGCATTCCCCATCCTCGTACTTGTCGAAATCCGCAACCGGACACCAACCACCTTCGTTCCCTTCGGCACAGCATCCTTACGAACCAATCGTAACGCGTCCAAATCAAAATGCTTCTGGATGTCCTTCAATCTGGACTCCACAAACCGTTCCGACTGGTTGGCCTCCTTAACAGGAACCGGAACCGTAATCACCAGCAAGATAGGTCGTCGCTCAACCACATCCATTCCGAAAGCAAGCATCGCCAGCCTTAACCAGGGAGAGAGAATCCCCCTGAGAGGGCACCTCCATCATCAAGTAACAGCACCTAGCATCCCCTGGCTCCGTCGCACGGCGAGAACGCTTGCCTTCAACAAGATTGGACAGACTAACGGCTGCCCCATCCCATTCCACAGGCACTCCCCTTGAATCCCGACACCCCCCGTCCGAACAAGACGAATCCGAAGAAACCGGAACCACAGGCAGCTTGACCTGTCCATCCGACTGCCCAGGAGGTTGAGAAACAATATGCTCAGCAGCTGGGGCAAAAGCAACGATCCCGACCCATCGACCAACGGACCCAGCATCGAGACCTCCACCGTCGGACCCACGGAAAAATTGCCACCCTCCTGGTCCCCGCACCAGAAGCACCAACACCATCCAAGACATCAAAACCCCCACACTGTCAGGATCGTCGTACGAAGGAGCTGCGTCTCCATCACCAGCTTGCTCCACAGGTCGAAGCAGATTCCAAGCCCCTTTTCCAAAAAAGGTACGCCACTCCGGGACCGCTCCGGACCGTTCCAAGTCCGACGTGATAAATGAGGTCACCAGCTGCCGCTGCTGTGAACCTTTTTGGTAGATCGTCGGCCACCCTGCGAGATGATCTGCGAAGTCCACATGCTTGTCCTCCACCACCTTTCCCTTCAGCGTCGACCAGAGCAGGTAAGACAATGTATCCACGGCCGGGCCCAAATACACGCACAACTCAGCCGTCAAAGGAGTGTCCTTCCTTGTCCCCACATGTCTGTATGCCAGAAACCCAAAGACATACCAAGCCGAAATGTGGGGCAACTCACGACGAAATCCTCGAAGCTAGACACGTTCTCCTTGTGGGGAAACGCATTAAGAATGTACGTCGCATAAAGCAGAGCATAACCAAAGAATTGGTATTACTAAGGGGCACAACGTGCCACCATTGAGTGCACGTGCCACCCTGAACACCCCGCCACAGCGTTCTTGTTCGAATCGTATCTCCCACGCAAAGGCCAAATCCCCCTTTCCCGCAGTAGCCCAGTACACACCTTGGAAATCCACTCGCCATCAGATCGAAATTGCCGGGTGGGATGAGCATGCGTTGCACACAACGCAAGTACCGCCTTGAGGTTTCCCACGCCCACCTCAGCCTCCTTCGTCTTTTGAAGGAAAGGGAACTTACAACGCGATTTGTCGTCGACAAACAACTGGAAGTATTGATACCCCCATAGACCGGCCTAGGGAATTTGCCCGAGCAATCCCCACTGAGCCCCTCCCCCGGCCTGCCCATCGTCGTAAGTTGATTCCCCCGATACGTAGGCTTGAATGTAGTTTGCGTCAGGCAACACACCGCACAACGTCCCCCACCGCCAGAGCCCGAACACATAGCTGGGTCAACCACGTCCCACTTGTCCTTCATGATCCGGAGCAACCGACGCATAGCTCGTTGCTTTCGATGCCCGAATACCTCATGCAAGAACGCTCCAGACACTCTGCATGGCTTGCTCTTTGTCGCAGGTCTCGTAGACCACAACGCAGAGCCCTGATTCCTTGTCGAATGCTCGCCCACGTCACCCGTCCTCCCTCCAGGCGTGAAGACGTACCTGAGAGTAGATGGCGACAGAGTACCCACCGACAACTTATCCTCGTCGGCAATACAGGTACACTGCTTGCTCGAGACAAAGAATCCCTCACCTTGACAATGCGTAGAGTAACCCCGTAGTTGCAGTTGCCCAGTCGACACAATCCCCACCTCAACCGTCGGGGTCACGTAAGCCGGGTCCAACTTCAAAAACGAATCACCTCCAACGCCATTCGTGCAATGAAGTAACGCCACACCATTGGTGGAAAGGGTTTGAAACTCCCCCAAGTCCCATAACAGAGACATCAGGTCCCTTCCGTACCCCCATTTGCCAGGCCAGCCTCGTCTGGAATATGATGGTTTGTAGCCGCACAGTCCATGCACCATTCAGGCACATGACCAACGCCCCAGGGACTCGGCTTCGCGTAGGTCCCCACGTCTCCACCAGCATCCATCATTAACAAACTCCAATTGTCCCTAGGCCCCCCACCGCCTTCTTCACGCCTCGCAGGCGCAGGTCCCCCAGGCGGTTCGTTGGCAGGCCCCCCAGACGAAGCTCCGGTCCCCTCCTCTTCGTCGCTATCCGTACCCATAGTTCGACACACATCCACCATTAATCGCAGGGACTCCCCCGACGCTCCCATGACACGAACTATGCAATCCATCGTACGCTCCCGTTCCGCAGGCTCGTCCGGTAGACGGTAAATCACGCTACCCCCCACGTTGATAGGCTCAAGCTTGGCATCCCCCCCCAACCAACCCATTCCCTCCCTCCCTGCTATAGCCAGATCCACTCATACCTGAGGATGGATCAGCCCTGCTCATACCTGAGGACGGGTCACAAGTTTCGGCAGAAGAGATCGAGGAAGAGCTAGCTGAAGAAGGTCTTACCTCACTTGCACCCCCATCCCTTCCCAACGATGACAAACTGTGCCCGCAGGGGCACCAACGTCGGCAAAGCTCTCGGCAGGGTATGCCCCCTCTGCCCATTGTCAACCCTAACCGGAGGTGGAGGTACCCAGCTGGGAACGTACCCAATCGGAGCACCACATACCATTAAGCGATGATAGCGGACCATTGCCCTCCGGTAATCCTGGACATCGATGAAATCCATCTCCCACGGTCCAGGTAGCCCCGGAACCCGTACCCCCGGTGCCGGTGCCCGCAAGCAGTTGACAAGCTTCGGTCGATTCAGAAAAGCCAAGAAGTTATCCAGGAGTTGACATGGTGGCTTCACCTTGCCATCCTCACCAACCCCATACTCTCCCAAATGATTTTCCATTTCCATCCGTGGGAATACCGTGTTATGCAGAGACAACGGCCGCCACGAAGGATCGTTTCCAGCCGCCGCACCAGGTCCTCCCCCGTGCACCACACCAACACTAGACGGCCTCCCCACAGGCGCATCCAAAGGTGCCAACACCACCGTCGAGGCAGTTGAATCCGTCCTCATCGGTCTCTCGCCAACACCCTCCGAATCGCCCAGGTCGTCTTCACTCCCATCGCTGCCATCGTCCTCATCATGACTGTCATCAGGTTCGCGATCTCCACCTTCTCCACCGTCAGCGGCGTCGGCCGGACCCACCCCCGAAACCGGGAAAGCAGGCACCTCCCCACGTCGAAAGCGAAGAAGATTCAACCACAACGCGTTGGCCCCCACATGAGAGTAGATCGTCAGCCCCAAGCCTTTGTCTGGGAATTGGACAAATACATCCAATATATCCGGATGCTCGTCCACATATGTACAGAAGGCCCGATGCTGGCCCGCCCCAAGTCCGAACACTCCGGAGCGCAGTACAAGATGACCCCACATCTTCCACAAGGAAAGACATGTTCGCATACCTCGCGGCAGGTATCACAAATGGCCGCAGGCCGGCCCCCCGATCGCAGTGCCGCAGTGCAAGGCCCACACCTGGTGAACTCGCTGTACCACTTCTCCTCCAGAAAGTCGAATAGAAGGTAGCGACTCCAGTAGAACGCCTCGTACACGCTGCAGTGGTTCAATGCCACAATGCACATCGGCCCCAGAGATAACAATTCGCGAAGCCCCCCAATCCCTCCTTGTAGCAGACTCCGGTATCCAATATACCTCCGGAGGCTCCCGGTTCATAATGCCTTCGTAATAACGAATCGGGTCGTCGTTATAGAGGTGGAACGCATCTCCCGGCCGACCCCCGCAAATCACGTTGGTACCCAGCGCTCACCGTCCCAAACGTTAAGATTTTGACTCCGGGCCTCCTCATCCTCGCAGTCATCCCCACGAAACGCCTCCAACGCTCGCAACTTCTCTTCCCCCGTCATCGCAGGCCGTTCAACAAGCATTGGGGGCGACGACGCAGGTCCCGGTCGCTCGCCCGTGGAAGCCCCCAGTGGATCCACCCGCGTAGACGAAGACGATGAAGCCGCACCGCCCATCACCTGAGAAGACGCCGCCTCCCCAAGCCGCCCTGCCCCACGTCGAGGCACCGCAGTCACCGTCCACCCGTCAATTGCTCCAGGACGCTTTTCCCTTCTTCCAACGCAACCTCCTTCTTCTCCTCAGGCAAGCCAGACGCGTCAATAGCCCTTTGCAGAACCTCACGACCCGTTCCCTGTCCTGTAGCCTCCGCCAGGAACTGCCGAGTCTGGGCCGCAATGCCAAGTCACCCGGTAAATGTTTGCGTGTCTCGTGCACACATACCGACAAATTGCTTCCAAGTAGATGAGACAACGCTGTCGCACCTGGCAACGGACCCCCGTTCTCGCAAGAAGCGTAGCACACTGCTGGTAGCGCCCCCCCACGACCCCCAGGTCCGCCGCAAATCTCATTTCCGGTTGAGCTAGGACATGCCTAGCCTCATCCTCCGTCATCCCCGCCCGTCTCGACGAAGACGCAAGCATCAGAAGCTGACCCCTACTGAAGGGGTTGAAAGAGGTAATGACGGGCTCACCCGTTTCCCCAATCATGAAAGAAAGGGTTCCTGTCTGGACCTCCTTATTCGTTCCAAACTTCTTCTTGCCTCCCTTGGCCCCCGGAAGTGGTGGCACCCTCCTTCTGGACCTTCTTAAGTAAGCCAGCAAATCGCTCCTTTAACTCCGGGCAATCCTTCCCTAGGTGAGCATGGTGCGCAGCTTGACCACGATAGTTGCACTGGCTCCGGCACTCGAAGAATTTGTGAGGTCCCTTCTCACAGGCAAAACAGCTGCCCTTCTTCCCTTTTGCGCCCACTTGACCCCCCTCAGGGCCAGGACTTAGCTGCCAGCTTCTTCATATCTCGCACAAAGGGCTGCCACTGGGGAAACGCCTTCAGTGCCTTCAGCAGAATAACAATCTGCGTTAGGTCGTCCGGCCCCGCATGCCCCCCGTTCTTAATTCTCTCGACTGCCAGTAGGAACTGAGTCAGCTGGCCCGGCAAGTCGTCCCCTTTCTTGAAGGTGAATTGGACCACACTGGCGTGGTCAGCTAGCAGGTCGTGTACGTCACTGCCATACCGATCGTTGAGTGCCTGAACTAGACGCGATGGATCCATAGGCCTCGCCTCGGCGTATGGGCGTGCCAGCGTCTTGGCCACCCCCGAGAGACACAGGTACAAGAACGAGAATACCTCCTGTCGCGCCCTGAGCAGACTCTGCTGCTCAACCGTCGACAAACGGCTATCCGTCGCCTCTACCTTGTCCTCCTCATCTGCCGGCTCTTGCTTCGGTGCTTTCCCGCCGCTCTTCTTAGAAGCAGCCCTCCTAGCTGCAGCCAAAGCGACGTCCTTCACATACGCCTTCTTCCGGTCCTCGTAGAACGTAGAACTCCACACATTCGTCCCAGGGCAGCAGCAACTGCTCCCTGTTCTTTCCAGCCAAGTAAATACGAATCTCGAGCAGGGCATCCCGCCACTTCGTCGTACCGTCTTTGCCTGAAAACCGATGTTCTTGCTGCACCTGCAGCGTCACCGAAGACCCCCCGAAGGCAGATTGGTCCTTCTGACCGTTCTCCAACGCAATAAAGCTCATAACCCAGTAAGATATTAATAATATCCGGTCACCTAACAATGGCAGACACTTTCTATGTTCCCAAGATTACGAGAACTGATTATCCTTTAATAATCAAAATCAAATATAAAACACTTCAAGTCATATCCTATATTGCCTATATCCATAATCCTTAATGCCTATAATATTAATTACCGGACCGGACTGTCTATTAATACTAGGAATTACTTAATATGATACAGAAATGTATCACTGCTAGCTTTATCTAGAATAGAGTATGTCTTCTGTACACCAGCCATTTGTAGAACGCATTAGATGGAATGGATAGTGTTTCGTAGTTTGTGTGCTCAAGCAGCACAGTCTGTACTTCAGTATTAAAAGGTAAACACACTGCATAAGTAACTGTAAACACTTGGACATGAATAACGGATTAATTACACTAGGACGCTAGTAGTGACTAGTTATTGATAATAGAGTGTGGTAAAGTGCTTCACGGCATTGGCCACCCTCTGCGCTAATCACCTTTTGTACCGGCAAGTACCGTTGCCAGTCAGCTAGTAAGTCTTCTGGCTTGGAAGGTTTGCAAGTCTGTCGGTTAATGCGCCTTGCACGCGAGAAGACTGGCAAGAAAAGCCACGTGAACAGCATTTCCGAGCTTGAACAGGTCTTCGAAGACGGGTATCAAACTTGGGAATTCACGTTCAAGATGGTAGCGACCTCTGATAGTTCACAGCTAGGAGTTAGTTTTATAGTAAGGCATCCAGAGAAAGCTGAAGAGAGGTATCCGTGAGATGAGTCTGCATTCAGAGTTAATGAGCAGTATAGTACAGAGTCGGACACTAGCGATAGTGACTCTACAGCTCGCACAGAACTTAAGTCTAAGACACCATCCCCTGACACGGGTAAGAAACCTACTGACGCTGAGGCCTCTAAATCAAAAGAGAGCCAAGATGCACGCATACGACCGAAAGAACGAAGTAGGTCGAAGAAAGAAAGAAGAGCGAGAAGACTTAAGCTTAAAGAACGCAAGGAGCACGCAAAGGCAATGCGCAAGCTAAGCCTTTATGTGTCTGTTGCCTTCAAGCATCCAACACTCATCGCACTGTGTATGACTGTCTCCGATGGCAACCCCATACGCATGATGGTGCTTGTCAAGCGCCGGTATGGGGGCGCCAACGCAGTAGGTATGATAAAGCGAATGCTTGTGTTCATTTCATCCTACCCAAGAGGTACATTGAGTTGTGGTTGGATAGAAATAGATATCTGGAAGAATGCATTCAGCGGGATTACGGTGGTAAATTCCGGACGAATTTTTCTCGTCATTCCTTCTGATGAAGTTCAAGAAACATAGTATTACGGTGTTTGCCGGGTTGGATACTATGGTTTACCAACTCGGACGCGAGGACCCACTGAACCATCGTGAGGTGGAGAGAGTGATTCGCCAAGTTTGGCAAAATTTTCGCCTCAATTCCGGTCCAGAA
>WBZZ01002242.1:247500-269885 GCA_019918135.1 Paulinella micropora | reverse complement strand
AAAAAATACTTACTATAGACGCCGTTTACGCGCGCGGACTCCTTTACCTGGTGGAGGACCTCCAACCAAAGCTAAGTCTAAGGTAGACTGTTCGAGGACGTCCCAAATTTTGTTAGGGATTGCGCCTTGTGCCAAGTCAAAAGGAATGTCTAGCACCCCTCGTGGTAGTGCTTGTATGGTCCACGCGGTATGATCTTTATCTGTGGGAGATATGGTATCATCCCATGTCTCAAGTTTCTTGGCGTCTTTATATACTGGAAGGTATTGTCTTACTTTAGGATCTTCCACTGGATCCAGACTCCTCCAGAAATGTAAGACTGGTTGTATTATTTGTGCCGCAGTCGAAATTCGATTCGATCGCGTATGCGTTTGTGAGGTACTGCCATGACTCTCATGAGATATAAATCTGAGAGCGTGTCATCGGCTATGTGTTGAGCCGCAGGCCTCACCAAGTAAAAAGCGTCTTTGGCCCATGAAATATGTCCAATCGCATCTCCTTCTTTCCAACTAGGGTGAACGAGAGTGTCATTGCCCGCGCGAGGGTCTTGATCTCCGTCATCGCTCCCCTCTTGATGGACTCCTTGCAAACGTGCCGTCCTTATCGCCTTCCTCGGTCGGTCGTAAATAAGGTCATTTTGCGCTCTCCTTATTTGCGCCTCCGTGAACTTTTCTTTCCACCCTTTTGCGGGTCTGAGTCCCCGCCGCGCTTTTGCGGTCGGTGGCCCGCTTGTTCTCCAGCTCAGCTTCCTCCTTCTCCGCAATTGGTGCCCTGTAGGCATCCCGTTCCGAGATATCCTCCTTACAGATTGGTGGGACCTCTTTAAAGTCAGCCTCCATCCGTTTGAGTGCTTGATCAGCGGACTCATCTTCAAGTTGGAAGGGATCATACTTAATCAGCCTTCGTACATTGACTATTTGAACTTTCCCTCTGCCCCTGATTTTATAATTCAAAGGCCCCATCTGTTCCATGATCTGGTATGGTCCTTTCCAGTGGATGAACAGCTTCGAGCTGACTCCCTGAGGAACCTGAGGATGGTACAGTAGTACAATATCCCCGACCTGAAATCTGACTTGATCCAGGTGTGTCTGCCTGACACCTTCAGCATCAGTCTTCCTGCGCTCCGCCTCCCTATGCGCCTGTACTATTTGCTCCGCCTCCATCTTCGCCCGAAGTCTCACCCCAAACAGCTCATCCTGATCTGCCCATGAATCTTTTGGGTGCAGCAGTGAGGCTGGGATGGCGGGCTCACGCCCATATACCAATTGGTATGGCGAGACGGAACCTTTTGAACCACCTAACGCTGTAGAGGGTAGGCAATTCATAGCAAAGGCAAACGAGGATGCTGCCTCCACCCATGCCTTTTGGTTCTCCTTCTTCATACAATACATCTTCAGCGCGGCCTTGAGGGGTCTATGCACCCGCTCTATCTTGCCGTTCGCTCTGGGGTTATAGGCGGTGACATATTGCCATTTCATGCCGTAATATGCAGATAGCTTGTCGATGACTTCATTATTAAAGTCAGAGCCTCGATCTGAACATATTTTTCTCTGCACCCCAATCTGTGAGATGATCCTGTCAATCAACGCCTTGGCTGTTGTTTCGCCCGTAACGTCTTTGACTGGGACCACCCATACATAGTTGGTGGCTCTGTCTATGGCAGTTAGAAGGTATCTGTAACCTTCCGTCGTGACCGGGAAAGGTCCTACATGATCGGTGTGTAAGAACTCGAACATTCCTGAGTGTAAAGGAAAAGTCCCGATCAGGCCAAAATTCGCCTTCAATGGTGTTTTGGATGTCTTGCATGGGATGCATGCATTGACCTGTTCATCAATATTCTCCTTCATCTTCTTCCACCAGAATCGTCTCGAAATGAACATATGCGTTCTTTGTCGGCCCGGGTGCGCCAGTAGTGGGCAGTTATGAGCAGCGACAAAAATGATGTGTCTGAGTTTCTCAGGAACCCAGAGAGTCCATTTGTCTGGTTGTGATGCATAGCGCCCGTGTTGGCCTTTGTACCACAAGAGACCGTCTCTCCACCCCATCTGTTGCTCCTTAATCTCTTTCGTCATTTTCAGCTCGTTCGGGTTCTTGTATAGCTGTATTAGCTCTTTGAACTCCGGATCGAGAGCCTGTTGCTGTCTCCATGCAGTGGGTGAGGCTATGTGGATAGTCCCATCCTCTAGCTGCACTCCTATCCTCTCAGGGTTTTCGTCTAACTCCTCCTTGTTCTGCGGGGGTTTCGCATATGCTTCTTGCTTAATCTCTTCTTGTTTTATCTCCGCCTTCATATTCTCATATGCTTCATAGGACCACTCAGCATCCTCGAGGACATGTGCTGTACAACATATCCCATGATCCGGACCTTGCAGGTTATGACGCAGACCCGATCGGTTATATCGGACCCCTCTCGCCATCTGCATCGACTCGATATGATGCACTTCGTATGTGCAGTCTGGGGATAGATCCTCCATTTCTGCTGATGATACGAGAGCTGCCACTTCTGAGTGAAACTCTAGCCTGGAGAGGCTGTCAGCGACAACATTTCGCTTGCCGGGTAGATGGACCATTGTAAAATTGAAACATGACAAGAATGCCTGCCATCTCGCTAGACGGCCAGTCTGTTCATGATTCATCAGCCATAGTAAATTCTGGTGATCAGTCCTTACTATAAACTGAGGTCCACCCATAAATACTCTCTCAACCGTTTGAGGGCCCAGACCACCGCCAGTGCCTCTCTCTGTCTCGTACAATAGTTTCGCTCCGCCGAGCACAACTTTCTACTTATAAACATGATCGGGCGCAACTTTTTCTCCTCATCTTCCTGTTGTAAGACTGCGCCGATCGCGAACTTTGATGCGTCTGTGTCGACTACGAATTGCTTCGAAAAGTCGGGCATCATCAGCACGAGTCCGCCACCCTTCGGATCTTTATAGATGAGATCTTTGAGCGTGTTGTACGCTTCTAAGGCTTCATCATCCCACTTCTCAAAATCACCGAAGTCGATCATTCTCTCCAACTTAGCCCGAGTTGCACCCCAATTGGGTATGAACTGGCTGTAATATTGCGCCATCGCAAGAAATGAGTGCAGCTCTGTGCGATTCTTCGGCCTCTGCCGGCTCATGATCTCCTCCCTCTTCTCTTTGGATATCGAGACTCTATTGTAAGAGATTTCGTACCCCAAATATGTCACGCTTGTCTTTGCGAGTTGACATTTCTTCAAATTACATTTCAGGCCAAATAGTTTGATACGCCTGAAAATATCTGTTAGATGGTCGATGTGCTCTTCCATCGTACTGGAGTACACGATAATGTCATCGATGTAACAAAATGCGTACTCTCCCGCCTTCTGTCCTCTTCTCCTCATGAAACCTCCCTCTGTCTGGTCATTATATTTGCTACTCAGCATGCTTTGCATCGCTTTCTGAAAGAGTCCCGGGGCCTGTTTGAGTCCCATCGGAAGTACTTTCCACTGATATATCTCCATTCCTACTACAAATGCAGTCAGCCATCTGGACTTTTCATCCAGTGGAATTTGCCAGAAGCCATTCTTCAGATCAATGACTGAGTATAGCTTGGCGTTCCGCAATACTCGCCTTCCTTCTTCAAGAGTAGGTAATGGATTTCGTTCCTCCTCTAAAATTCTATTGACGCGGGCATAGTTAACCGTTAAGCGCCATTATCCTCCCGGTTTAGGCACCAGTCTCGGTTGGGAAACTATTGGAGATGTCGATCTCTCAATGAAATCCTCATCGAGTAACTGCCGTGCTTGTTCTTCTGCGATCTTTGCTTCATGTATACTCAGATTTGCCCGTCGTGGCGCCGGGGAAGGCTCAGCACCTGGTATTTTACAAATAACCGCGGTGAAGTCTTCCGGCTTGACACCTCCCGCTTGAGGGGGGTCAAACATCATTTTGTTCGCCTTCAATCTCTCTTTCAAAACCTCTTTCTCCTTCTCCGTACCTGCTTCTCCTGCCAATTTCTCGTCTATCGCCGCCTTAAACTCTTCCTCTGACATTCTCTTGTGATGCTTGAGGGGTGCTCTGTCCTCCTCCAAGCCCAACTCTTCTTCTGATATATCGTCCATTCCCGTTTTTTCATATGTGGCAGTGTCTGGCTCGTCGTCCTCCGCCAGACCTACCAACATATCTATTAATCTCGCATATTGCAACGGAGCTTTTCGGGTGTAGAAACCATCGAAGCATGTGAACGCTTGAGGAATCAATTTCAACTTGTCCTGGTCTCTGAGCTTCCGCATGTATGTACTGCTCTGCTCACGAGTCCCGAGACGACAAGCCACCACTAAGTGTTGCTTCCGTGAGGCACCGGTATCGGATGATCAATAAGCCGGTCCCGTATCTCCTGCGCCCATATCTCCTTCTCATTGTACGGGAGTATGACCGTATATGGTTTATTATTTTCAAAAAGAGTGCGCAGGCACTTTTTCACTTCTGTCAGTGAGCGCGGCCACGTAGGCTCGTCACCCCAGAATTCGGTAATAAAGCTTTTAATATCTTCTGCCGGGATATCAGGGAGTCGTCCCCTTCTCCTCGGTATAAACTCCTGTCTGTCCTTCTCTTCTACCTTTACGTGAAAGCAATACCCGTTGGTAATATATACATCGGCCCCTGCTCCTTCTTCAAATCTCGCCAACGATGGGCACCTTTTCCCCATGCATATAATCTCCTCTTTCCTCTTTTCAATGAGATCGTCTATCGACTTTTTATCCAATTGTGTAGAGACTGTAGCCGTATAGACCTCCGCCTCTCTCTTGTCTGACAGGTTTGAACCATCTTTAGACACCGCGTCCGTTCGCATATATGCCTCATATGCGTGTGTAATGGCCACCTGTTTCCCTTCCGATGCTACCCCTAGGTGTAGGGCCTCGTATGAGTCAATAGCATGGAGAGAGTCGACAGTATATTCTTCTCCTGGCTCTACGCCGTATATGACTCTTTTGGCGGCGCAATCAATCACTACGTTCATTGTCGCCAGTTGTTCGTACGACAAAAGAACAGATCCGTGGTATTCGGGGACAACGTACAAGTCCACTCGATATACTCGTCCGGATTTCAATTTAAAATTTAAAGTGATGATGCCCGTTATATCAGTCCGACTACTAACTCCTTTCAAGGTGCCAGATGATTTTTTCATATTAGTTTCTTATCACGCATGGTGTTTCGTAGTAAATTTCCGGCCGACAATATTAATATTCGCCGTAGTATCATTACCAACGTTTATAAAGGTATTTGATGTTTCACAAAAAAGGTTCGTATAGCATAAAGCGTCTGGCCGGTGACTTTTTAAGGCCAATACAAGGAGCTTGTGTTCTAAAATCTGTATCCTTTTCTCGAGGTTCGCCTCCTCCTCCCTTTCCGCCGTTTTTGTAATGTCTTTTTGGGTATTGTTCACAGGCGAAGGATGATTGTCCTTGCTTTCTCTGTTTGAGACCGTGAGGAGAGGTTGATGTCCTCCATCGTCCTTGTCTATTGTCTGTCTCGGCAAGTTGATAAGATTAACTGCCGGTTTTATTCTTACTTTCTTCGGCTGTGGCTGCGACAGGCCCGCCTGCTTTCTCTTTGCCAGCGCTTTACTCGCCTGCCTATTAGCAGCATGCACTGTTTGTTGTCGTGATGGGTGTACTGGTATTGTACTACCTTTGAGTTGGTCTGTGGCCTGCTGTGGGCTCTTAGACTCACTGGTACCCTTGGTTGGGGCCTGCACAACGGTGTATAGTGCAATGTTTGTTGTTCTGTTTTCTCCCTCCTTCGCTAGTCATTGGACTACCTCAAATCTGTTACCTGAGTCGGCATCAGTGTCGGTAGTGGTTGCACCTGATGTCGCATAGGCCTGTGGTGCTGAGGAACTCGAGCTTGAGCTCGAGCCGTCTGCCCAGCCCCCATCTCTGTGGTACGGGCGCTCTGCGCTGCCGTATCCACCTCGGCCAACCCATCTTCCTCCTCCTCTACCTTGAAATACACCTCTTCCTCCTCCTCTTCTCACAAATCCTCTCTCCCCCCCGCGAGTGTATGTGCCTCGTGCGAAAGGGGCTCCTCCTCCTCGATTGATTCCTCTTCCTCCTCCTCTTCCTCGTGTTCCACCTCTTCCTCTACTTGCGGTTTCTATGGCTGCCGTCTTCTGATCATCTCTAGCAAAAAGAGAATTGATCGCGTCAGCTAGTTCGTGGTCATGGTCCGCGACATCCTGTAATTTCCACCCCTGATCCTTGCGCAGTCGGCGCAGAACGGCGACGGTGTTGGTTTCGTCCGACCGTACGTTCTTGAGGAGTGTGTTTCGGATGCGGGTGTCCTCGACATCGTGGTTGTACGGGCATTTCTTATTTGTGTGTTTGAAGCATTGTGCCCGTGCCCACCAACGAATACAAGGTGTGTTAGCTTCACGACTGTTCTCTCTTGGTCGCTTTCCTAGAGATCGTTGCGTATGTGCGGCTTGCGGTTGAGCAGAAGCCGATGCAGAACCGATCAAGGATGCTGTCTGGCTGTCGAGCCTCTGACAAGCGGTCATTGCTTCGGTCCACAATTTTTGGGCTCACGGCCTTAGTCGTGGCCTCAAAGACGCTCATCTCCAAAAAGTTCAACTGCTTTACCTTGTCGAAGGTTTTGCAGTCTTGCATGAGCAGTGTGAGCTTATTTTTGTTGTAGACGTGCAAAGCACTGGGGAAATATAGGAGTATGGCTTTGTGGTTTAAAAGAGAGTGTACTGGGTGCCCACATTTGTTAAGACAGATGCAAGCTGAGTGACAGACTGCAACTGCTCCGATACTAAGTCGAAAATTTCAAACCCAATCAATGTGCCCGTGCACAAGTGTTGGTACCCACTTGCCTTAAAGTATCGAATGAGGGCAGCAATGGCCAGAGTACAACTCATCTCTGCATGTCCACCTTTCCTTGCTAGCTCCTCCTCTCCTCTGTACTTCTCGTAAGTTATACAATCAAAACCAGCTCCAAGGAGGGATCGATCACAGAGATGTTCTAGGACTTCATACTCCTGCTCCACCTCACACTGGTTTTGCTGGAAGCATCTGTCCATCTCATTGAGCTTAGTCATGAGGGTTTTCTCTGTGTCAGCCTCATTGGCAGTGATAGCATAGAGCTTAAGGCCCCCTCCCCCAATTTTGATTTTAGCTAGGGCTGCCTGCAGCGCCTGCTTTTTCTTCTGAGAGTCAGTCAAGTTAATTACTGTTCCTCCCCCTTGGGGTCCTCCTCCTGCTTTCTTGGGAGCTGGGTTAGATGTGGTAGGTGGAGCCGTTGGCTGTGGAGCCACCCGTGCTACTGCCATTGCCACAGCTATCTTCTCCTTCTGCTCCTTCTCCTCTTTCTGTCTCGTCTCTTCTTCTTTCACCTGTCGTGCTAGATGAGTCACGAACTGTGCAAGCCCTGTGGCACTAGAGAGGAAGTGTGCCTTTTCTCTCATGGAAGACTTATCAGCTTTGTTATTATTTGGGATTGTTGTGAGAGGGCCTTCAATGAGAGTGTGATTCTTCGTGTGGGCCCATTGTTTCCATGTTGGTTTTTGCTCCTTCCCCTCAAAGAGGCCCTTATGGAGTTGTGTGAGGCGTTCAAGCACCTGACAAGACTGGTCAACCTCCTCGTAAACAGGATGTTGCCTTGTGTTGTCTTTCAGTGCTTTGTACATTTCGTTCTAAGCCCGTGTGAAGGCATTTACAAAAGCCTCAAGGGCAAACTCAATGCCACTTTGGTTTCTACCTTCGAACTTTCTTTCTAGATTCTTGATATCAGTGGGGACACCACAGACAGACAGCCATGCTGCAGTTGTGCGTTTATTTTTCCACTGTATGTTTGTGCGTTCATAAAATTCCGCAACGAGCACAGCAGCGTAGAGTGTTGCAGATATGTCGTATATGTCGCACAGTGTAAGAGTGTCGCCATACTTGATATCCTGCAATGGCACTCTTTCGTGCTAAAACCTCACTTTGTTGAAGAGAGGCTTCGCAAGGCCGGAAATTTCGATCAGGAGGTTGCTTTGACCTTGTCCTGGTCTATTCCTTTTCTCGTAAGGAATGTAGATGTGTGTTTTATAATAGGTTGGGTAGTTAAGGAAGAAGGACTCTTTGTAGCCAACTGTTCCCATGTATTTGGGATATTCTGGCCAACATCCTCCATCTCTCTCTCTCTGCCTCCGTCAGTGGAGAGCCTCCAGTCTGACCTGCACTCGCTTCTTGTGCATTACCCCCCTGTCGACTCTACATCGGCTGTATACGTATACTCCTCTCTCTCCTCTCCGTCTCTATCCCCCCTCTCTTCTGAGTACAGAGTCTCCTGCTCCTCTCCTCCCTCACTAGGACCACAATCAGTTGGTGTCACACCAGCCTGCTCATTCTCGTCTTCCATCTTATGTTATGAGAGTCACGTCTGCTTTTTTTTTTTTTTTTTTTTTTTTTTTTTTTTTTTTTTTTTTTTTTTTTTTTCTCCTCTGTTATTTTTATCACTCTATGCAACCTTCTTCTCCTTCTTTTTTTTCTCTGTTGAAAAATAGTTATGGGGCGTCAGGCCCTACACAGAGATAACGATAGTTTGGTCAAAAGAGCTGTTTTGTAGAAGTCAGTCTGTCGTCGGACAGTGCTTCGATATTTGTCTTGCTCTTGTGTGAGAGATGTGTAATTTCCTCTGGTTTCTGCACGTGCGCGTGCCTGCCCCGCCGCCCGGCACGCTCCCCCCCCCCCCCCCCCCCCCCCCCCCCCCCCCCCCCCCGCCCCGCCCCCCCCCCCCCCCCCCCCCGCCGCCCGGCACGCCCCCCCCCCCCCCGGCCCCAAACGCCTCCGTACTCTGGCCGCCAGAATGCAGACCCGTGCGCAGCGCCGTCGCCCTGCTGCCGAGCCCGAGCCCACGGCAGAGCCGTGGTGTTCCGACCACGGGGGAGAGGGCGTCGTGGCAGGAGACAGCGAGAGAGAACACGTTCAGAGCTCACGACAGGCTAGGCAGCGACCGAGCGACCGTCGGGCAGAGCTCGTGCCTGTCATTCCCCGCTACTCGTCGGCGGCGGGGCCCCCTGTCTGGGATGGCAGCGATATCTCTGCTCTTACTGGTGCCGATCACCTGCGGGCCACCGAGAACTCCATGCGCGGCCTCCATTCCGATGTCGAAATAGACACACAACCAGTCTATCTGGGATTTGTCAGGCCCCTGACGAACGAGAGGCGCTTCATGTCGCGTTCCCTGGTACGGCGCTGGGTCCTAGAGCACCGCCGCAGCATCTTCTTCAGAGACTACTTTGACAAGGATGGTACACAGAGAGGGGGTAGAGCGCGTGCCTGGCTTGCTGACGGTGCGGGTTGCTGAGGTGGCTGTGACTGGGCAGGCATCCAGAAGCTTCATTTCCACATTGGCCACGTTATTCCTGAATTTGCTGGCGGTCCTGAGCATCCGCGGAATTATGCCCTAATGCCGGCGATATTCGATCCCGCGTTTTCGTCTTGGCGGATGCCTGCCAGGGCTCAGTATATGAGTACCTCTCCTCAGTGTAGTTTTGGCCTATGCGAGTTGCTCTTGTAGGCAACACTGCCGCCCGCGCCGCGATCCTGTTTGCCGAGTACATCCACACGAAGGCCAAACTGCAGGTCACCTTGGACGACATGGAGATGTTTTAGCTCTGTCTGTGCTCCTTTTCTTTATTAAAGCCTGAGTGTTTTTGCTGATTCGTAAGCAACATCCGTGCAGCCGCCCCATAACCCCCGCACACGGCGTGGTACCGATGCAGAACCTGCTGAGCGAGCTGTCCGCCAAGATGCGGACGCGTGCCCAGCGCTGTCGTCCTTCCGCCGAGCCCGAGCCCACGGCGGCGGAGTCCTCGTCTTCCGGGAGTGAAACAGAGGGTGATGAGCTCGGGGAGGAGGTTGCCGTCGTCGCAGCCCAGCCAGCCCGCGCGGTAGCGCCGGGCGGCACCAACGGTGCGATCCAAGACAATCCCTTGCTCATGGGCCTGAGTGAAGAAACCCTAAAGAAAAACTATTCAACGCCAGCAGGCGGGTTCCTACGCGATCGTCGACGTCATCGCAGCCTTGAAGAGCTGTTCGACCAAGGTAGCTAGAAAGGACTATGACAGACTGAAGGAGAAATTGACGGAACCCCATCTTGGGGGTTCTGTCCAAGAAAATTGCCTTCCAGCGCGCTGACGGGAAGATGGGGATCGCTATTGATTGTTACCGGTTCTGCGACCTGCTAAAGATCTTGCCCTTGCTGCCTGGGCCGCAGGCCCGCCGTATTCAGCACGAACAAGCGAACCTCGCGACCCGTGCCTGTGCGGGCGACCACGAGTTGGAACAGGCCCTGCCCCTCAGGCGGCAGGAGCTGTCGGAGGCTACCAGGCGCGAGCTGCTGGCGGGGGTGAGTACAGCGCAGCCCGCGCTGCCAAGCGCTGCGCCGACAGTCACGTCGGCGCTGACTGCCGTACCGGCGGCAGGTGCGGCTGAGGCGCCACCATCACCGCCGCAGGAGGTAGCGGAGCCGGCAGCGAAGCGGCGGTGCTTCGAGCTGCTGGGGTCGGAGCGACAGTTGCTAGAAGCGAAGCGGAAGTGGGCCCTCTTCGAGCGCATGGTTTGCGAGGAAGAGCTGGCAGCACTGGAGGCCGGCTGGGCCCTGGAACGGAAGCAGCTGCAGCTCAGGTGCGAAAGAGTGGTAGCCAACCAGAAGGCATTCTTCCGCGTGTATCAAACCGCCGTGGATTTATACCAGCAACAGCTGCAGGAAGGGGGGGGGGGCTGGCGCTGGACGCGCGCGACGTCATGTTTGTCAGTGACGAGAGAAGGAACAACGCTAGGAGAGCGCTCGCGCCGGTGGAGCGCGCGGGGGTTTGTGCCACGTTCGAGCAGGCGTTGGGCAGCCACGCGGCGCTGCCGGCCCGAGGCACGCCGCCGAGACAAGGAGGGTGCTAGGGACAGGGGGAGGGGCCTCCCCCCCCCCCCCCCCCCCCCCCCCCTCCCCCGCTCCCCTCCTTTCCCTCTCCTGTTCCTCGCCTCCCTACTCTCCTCCTGCTGTCCCAGGGAAACGGCGGAGGGCGTGCGTCTGGTGCGGGAGGGGCCTGCCGCACACCGCCGCCCCCCCCCCCCCCCCCCCGACCCCACGCTCAATCGGCAGCGCACAGGCGCCCCACAACCCCCCCTCCCCCCCCCCCCCCGCACGGCGTGGCACCGATGCAGAACCGGCTGAGCGAGCTGTCCGCCAAGATGCGGACGCGTGCCCAGCGCCGTCGTCCTTCCGCCGAGCCCGAGCCCACGGCAGTGGAGTCATCGTCTTCTGCGAGTGAGACAGAGGACAGTGAGCTTGAGGGGCAGGTTTCCGCCAACGCGCAGCCACCACGCGCGGTGGCGTCGGTTGCCACCAACGCCGCGATCCATGACAACCCCTTGCTCATGGGCCTGAGTGAAGAAACCCTGAAAGAAACTATCCAACGCCAGCAAGAAGGTTTCTATGCGATCACCGACGTCATTGCCGCTTTCAGGAATTGCTCTATGACAGCGGCAAGAGTGGATTAAGACCGACTGAATGAGAAACTGACCGAAAAACAAAATGTTTTTTGTCGAAAAAGATAGCCTTCAGGCGTGCTGACGGGAAGATGGGGATCGGTATTGATTGTTACCGGTTCTGCGACCTGCTAACGATCTTGCCCTTGCTGCCCGGGCCGCAGGCCCGCCGTATTCAGCACGAACAAGCCTACCTCGCGACCCGTGCCTGTGCGGGCGACCACGACTTGGAACAGGCTCTGCCCCTCAGGCGGCAGGAGCTATCGGAGGCTACCAGGCGCGAGCTGCTGGCGGGGGTGAGCACGGTGCAGCCCGCGCTGCCTAGCGCTGCGCCGACGGTCACGTCGGTGCTGACTGCCGTACAGGCGGCAGGTGCGGTCCAGGTGCCACCACCACCGCCGCAGGAGGTAGCGGAGCCGGCCGTGAAGCGGCAGTGCTTGGAACTGCTAGAGTCGGAGCGAGAGTTGCTAGCAGCGAAGCGGGAATTGGCCCTCCTCAAGCGCGTGGTTTGCGAAGAAGAGCTGGCCGCACTGGAGGCCGGCTGGGCACTGGAACAGAAACAGCTGGAGGTCGACTGGGCCCTGGAACAGAAGCAGCTGCAGCGCAGGTGCGAAAGCGTGGCGGCTAACCAGCAGGCCGTCTTCCGCGTGTATCAGACCACAATGGATCTGTACCAGCAACAGCTGCAGGAGGGCGGGCTGGCGCTGGATGCCCGCGACATCATGTTCGTCAGTGACGAGCGACGGAACAACGCCAGGCGGGCGCTCGCGCTGCTACAGCGCGCGGGGGTTTGTGCCACGTTCGAGCAGGCGCTGGGCAACCACGCGGCGCTGCCGGCGCCCGGCGGCGCACCGCTCGACGAGTCGACCGGGCCGGAGGCCCGCCCCGAGGTCGCGCCGGTCGAGGGCGAGCCGGCCGGGGGCGAGCCGGCGCCGGGCGCCGGCACCCTGGCCCCGCGAGCACCGGCGCTGCCGGCGGAGGCGGTGCCACGGGCGGAGCTGGGCCTCACCGAGGTCCTGCGGTTGGCGCCGGCGCCCGCGCCCAGGGGCGCCGAGCTCACGGGGCTGCTGATCCGGGCCGGCAAGCACGCGGCGGCTGGCTACCGGGCGGCGCACGGCGGCCAGCCTCCCCCTCACCTCCTCTACTGGCCGCCGGAACACACTGCAAGCAGGCTAATAATGAATGTCTATTTTTCCCCAAGGTACTGCTTATTAAGAGCTGGCGGTGGACAGGAGTGGTAAGCCCCTTTTCCGTCCTGGTCCGAACTAAAGCCGGCACAGCCAGAGCCAGGCTAGAAGAAGCTCTGCTGGCCACCGCACGACAGAGGCGTCTCCTGCGCAGCCCCCGGCCTGTGTCCCCCGGCCAAGCCCAAGCCTCGACCGGCGCTTGGTGCCCCGGCTAAAGCCTCGGCCGAGCCACGGCGCCCAGAGCCGCCAGTGTCCCGACAGGGGGTTACCCGAGTCCGGCCGGACGCCCCCTGGCTTCTGGCTAGGCTGGGGCTGGTCCGGCGCTCGCGAGCAGGAGTTGTCGGTGAGTGTTAGGGGGGTGCAGACCCTCGGGGCAGTAAAGCCTGCTATACCAACGGCATTGTCCTTCCTCGGTGTAGATATCGTGCTTGGCCTGGACAAGCCTCCCATGTGGAGCAGCTAGAACGGCTAGGGCTTCCCGCGTAACCCCGGCTAAGCAGTGATACGCAGCGGCACCTGCAAAATTCAAGAGGCGCACTTGGACCCAGCGCTGTATTTGTGGGTGTGTAAGGCGCTGCCCCCCAAGGAGGAGGAGGAGGCACAGCGACGCTTTGAGCACTGTCGCTGTCAGGCCTTCCGCTGTTTTCAGCAGCACGACTTCGACGTTTTCCCGGCTGTAGTCTACCGACACGCGGACTTGTGCCGTCCAGCGGGCCCCGGGGTTGGTGGCCACGTGTGTGCTAAACACAGGCCGTGTCCATTCGAAGCTTCCTCCTGTGCTACGCGGTGGTAGCCGGTAATCGGTGGCTAGCTGCACGGCCTGGTTATCTAGGCCCTGGTCCCCCCTGTCCCAGGCTTGTGTCGTCAACTGGAACAAGGGCCGCGAGGTCTGGCTGAGCGCAGACAGGCTTGGTCGGTCCAGGAATGAAACGGCGTGCTGCAGGTGCTGGGCCGGCAAGGGGAACGACGACGCCCGCCCTCTGTCCACCGACACTGAATAATATCCGGCCAGGTAACCAAGCAACTCTCGTAGCTTCTGCTGGTTGATAAGGCATGGCACGGATTTCCTGTAAGGGCTGGTAGCGCCCGGGGTCCGGACCAAAACAAGCCACTAATTGGGATTCAATCACCGGCCGAAGCCTGTCAACGTTGTCCTGGTACGTAGGGCTATAGGCCGCCCTCAGGCAGGTGTATGCCTTCTTCAAGAAATCGAGGGGCTGCCCCTGCTCTCCAAGGCGGCCAGCGGGTCTCGGGAGAGAGAAGTCACGAATTCCCCTCTCCACTCAGCCGACCGAGGAAGAGCCAGTGTTTGGGAAGCTGCCTGCCTGAGAACGCACCAAGCTTTGAATTCTTGCATGGCTTGGCTAGGAGCGGCGTGCAAGTCGCAGCCCAACCCAACCACGTCAAAGCGCAGACCCTGAAAGCGGGGCAGCCCGCCCCCTTCCACGAAGAGGCGCTCCAGCGCACTGTAGCTGCTCAGGTTTGGGAGCAGGCCCTCCCCCCCTACTTCTATCACGATTACTTCAAAGTCGCCGGAGAAGCTTTCCAGGTAGGCTCGGGGGCTTTGCCACTCGAAGGCCGGCCGGCTGGTAGCGAACAGCTCCAGCCCTGGACGGCCCCGCAGCACGCCGGGTGGTGCAGTGCACTGTGGAACGTGCCAGGAGTGCTTCGCCTCCCCGTCCCCTCGTGTCTTTTGTAGGCCCCAGCAAGCCCGGGCTAGCGCCGGCACATAGGAACGACCTTCTCCCATGGTCACCACGATGTGAATCTTGGGTCCAGCAGAGCAGACCTTACAACGCTTTGCTGGTCGCTGATCGGCGCCAACGGCGTGTACGCCCACGGCACGCTTGTTCGGGGTGGAGATCATGCGGGCGCGCGCCTCCCCGGCTGTTCGTCCCGACTTTGCCTAGCTAGGGCCTCGAAGCGCACAGCAGGGCCCGGGCAGGCGGCGGAGAGAGGGGGGAAGCTGCGCCCCCCCCCCCCCCCCCCCCGTCTGCGCACGCCCCCCCCCCCCCCCGCCCCCCCCCCCCACCCCTCCTCCGTGTCGGGGAGGGGGTGGCACGCGCCCCCGCGCGTGTGTGTGCCGGCGGGGCAGCCAGAGGGAGCGACCCCCCCCCCCCCCTGTCGGTCTCCGGCCACGGCGCACGCCGGCGGCGGCACCCTCCTCCCCCTCCTGCGCGCCTACGGGAGGGTGCCAGCCCCCCCCGGGGGGGGGGGGGGGGTGGAGAGCGCAGCCACGACGCACGCCGGCCTCACACCGGCGGGGGACGACACCGGCGCGGGCGCCGCGGGGGCCGCGTGCGGCCCGCCCGAGGAGGCCGTGGGGGGGCCCCGCCTCCTGCCCCGGACCGACGCCAACTACACCCTCTTCCCCATCCGGTACCCCGCGGCGTACAAGATGTACAAGCAACACCTCGCGAGCTTCTGGACGGCGGAGGAGGTGGACCTGAGCGAGGACGCACTGCACTACCAGGAGAGGCTGACGCCTAATGAGCGCGGGTACGTGGACATGATCCTGGCCTTCTTTGCCGCCAGCGACGGTATCGTGATGGAGAACCTGTGCTTGCGCTTCCAGCAAGAGATCCAGGTGCCGGAGATCAGGTGCTTCTACAGCGTCCAGCTGTGCATGGAGGCGATCCACTCCGAGATGTACAGCCTGCTGATCGAGACCCTGGTGACCGGCGCGGCGCGCAAGCAGGAGCTGTTCCGCGCCATCGACACGCTGCCGGCGGTGCGCGCCAAGGCCGACTGGGCGCTGGAGTGGATGCGCAGCGACGCCCCCTTCGCGCAACGCCTGGTCGCCTTTGCGTTCGTCGAGGGGGTCTTCTTCTCCGCTTCCTTCTGCTGCGTGTTCTACTTCAAGAAACGCAACCTGCTGCCCGGGCTGGCGGCGTCCAACCTGTGGATCAGCCGGGACGAGGGGCTGCACTGTGACTTTGCGTGCCTGCTGTACAACCAGTACCTGGAACCCGAGTTCCGGCTACCGGCGGCCACCGTCCACGCCATGGCCCGGAGCGCCCTGGCCGTCGAGACCGAGTTTGTGGGCGCCAGCCTGCCCAGCGAGATCATTGGGCTCAACGCCGAGCTGCTGCTCGAGTACGTGAAAATGATCACGGACCGGCTGCTCGTGGCCCTGGGCTACGCCAAGCTCTGGCACGCCGAGAACCCCTTCCCCTGGATGGACATGATCTCGCTGCGGACGTCGGCCAACTTTTTCGAGCGCCGCGAGGCCTCGTGCGCGGGCCGGAGCGGGGTCGTGGCCGCGCTGCAAGGGGTCGACCACCACCGCTTCGACACCAACGTGGACTTTTGAACCCCTCGGCCGCGGTCGCGCACTGCTCGGCCAGCGAGCGCGGGAGAGGGGCCGGCCGGCGAGAGGAGGCAGGGTGGGGGGGGGGGGGGGGGTGTGAGCGGTGTGCCGACCGTGGTCAAACTTTTATTAAACAGAGAGTGAAAGGGGCTTCCCTCCTGAGACACACTAGGTCTGCTCCGTCTTTTGTCGCTTGGGCCCTTTCGGCCGGCCACGGCCCTCACTCGGCCGAGGCAGAGCCCGGACACCCGACGAGTCCCCCCCCTGGGATAAGCTAGGCGGGCCCTGACACTTGCTGAGAAGTTGGTTCAGGTCTCGCAGGGCCAAGCGACTGGATGATTTCCACTCGGTGGATAACTTTAGTTCCTCGCAGGGCCCTACCACGACGTTCGCATGGCCGACCGGCACCGGGGCCAGAATATCAAGGTCTCGTAGCACCGGGCAGTTTGTTACGTGCAGCATGAGGGAGGAGCAGCTCTGCCCGAGCTTGCCCAGCGCGAGGTGTGTGAGCGACCCGCAGTCCTCGACCGTCAGCAGCAACTCCTGGACACGCGGCAGGGCTGGTATCGCTAGTTCCTGGAGCTGGGGGCAGCAGGCCAGCGTCAGCCTGAGCCTTAGACAGTGCGGAAGCTTCTCGGGCAGGCCCAAGCGCCGCAGGGATGTACAGTCCGTGACATAGAGGCACAGCTCCCTGAGAGCCCCCGCCAGTCCTGCCGGCCGTCAGCCTCCGGCCGCTGGTAGTCGCCTGAGGGTACCACAAACTCTTGCAGGGCATGGCACCGCTCGAATGAGACCACGAGTGAGCCGCCCGCCCGTTGCAGCGACTGCGCTAGACCCTCTCCCTGTGCCGGGCCGCCCGTGGGCAGACCGAGGCTCCGTAGAGCAGGGAGGCCGCAGGTCGAGAGGCGGCGGCAGTTGACAAAGGTCAGCTGGACGTTGCGGCCGACCGAGGTCAGGGCTGCTAGCCCGCACTCGACCAGTGCTGGGCACCGCAGTAAAGTGAGCTGGACGTTGCGGCCGACCGAGGCCAGGGCTGCTAGCCCGCACGACCAGTGCTGAGCACCGCAAGAAAGTGAGCTCCAAGTCTCCCTTGACGTCTTCTAGCTTGGGTAGCAAGCAGCTAGCTAGGCCGGGGCAAGCGGAGAAGCTCAGCGAGAGGGAGAGCGGATCTTGTGTGTCCTTGGTGCCCACCGACTTCAGCTCCGGCAGCGCGAATCGCGGTAGCTCCCTGCAGGTGTCAAAGCGTGCTTCTAGTTGGCGACCCGTGGCTGTTAGCGCGGGCAGGCGGAATTTCTTCAGCTTCGGACACTGAGCAAAGCTAAGATCGAGTGCTTCTGCACGGCCAAGGGCCGGCAGCCGGAAGGACCGCAGCGCTTGGCAGCCGACGAAGGAGGCGCTGAGCCCCGGCGCCCGCGGGGCCCCGGGGGCTGCCTGCCTGCGCGGGGGCCGGGGGCTCAGGGGGGGGCCGGGGGCCGTTCGCCTGCGCGGGGCCCCGGGGGCCGTCCGCCCGCGCGGGGCCCGCGGAGGCGGAGTTTCGTCCGTGGCGACGGCCTGCGCGCCCCAGTCCGGGAACGCGCCGCCCGCGTCCGCCCCCACCGCTGCCTGCGCGCTGGGGACCCCGGCCTTCGCTAGCAGGGGCAGGCGGCACCCGCGCAGCGCCCCGCACTGCTCAAACTGCAGCCTGAGCTCCCCTGCTACCTCTGCTAGCAGAGGCAAATCCAGCCGCGTCAGCGCCGCCAGGCCATCCGCTCCTTACCTACTTGTAGGCCGAGGTCCCGGGCCTGGCGGAGCTGAGGGAAAGTGATCTGCTGGAGGGCGGGGCAGTTCTGCAGCACCAACGAGACGCGGCCGGCGGCCGATTTGAGTTCTGGCCAACACAGGAAAGGCAGGTAGGGGCAGTCGGACACTGTCAGGGCTAGCTCGCTGCGCCCCGGCAACAGGGAGAGGCCGTGGCGGGCGGAGTGGGCTATGTCCACCCGCACCGGTTGCTCCGTGCCCGCGTCCTGCGACGTGTTGACAGTCCGGAGTTCGTCGCAGTCCTTCACCGAGAGGTGAAGCTCCTGGGAGCCGGCCCCCGCCCGTGCAAACACCAGCTCGCGCAGCTCGGTGCAGCTCCCGAGCTCTAGGGCGGGCCCCTCTCTTTCAATCCAGCCCTGCTCCTTCCTTTCGCGCAGCTCCATCTCGACGAACGACAGCCTCCGTACGCTCGAGAACAAGGGGTGCACAGACGTCGCGTTCGCCTGTAGGAACTCGGGGAGCGGGGGCGGGAGTGACAGCTTGCCCTCGAGCACTAGGCTCTGGCACACCAGGTGGTGTACACGGACCGAGTCAGAGAAGGGAAAACAGGATCCCAGGAGCGGGAGCGGCACCCGCGGCTGGCCGCGGCCCAGGCCGAGGACGAGCTGGTGCAGGCCGTCGCGGCCGCCGAGCACCAGCCTGACAGCCCAGCCGAGCGCACCCCAGTATGACGCCAGCGCACGCCGGTATCGCGCCAGCTCACGCAGGAATCGCGCCAGCTCTTCCTCGTCGGACGCGGACGGGGGTGACGGGAGTGCGCCTACCTTGGCGTCCGCGAGTGGCGACAGCAGCAAGGGGCGGAACACAAGCGAGCGGTCGACCTCTAGGTCTTCGGCGGCCCGCTCCCACTGCCCGGCGGTGAGCCGTGGCGGCTCATAGGTTGTGCCCAGGCGTTCGGCCATTTCCTGGACCAGCTGGACCCGTTTTTCTTGGAAGTCCTGCAAGGCGGCTGCTAGCTCCCGCGGCCCCCCGTCCGGTCCAGCCTGCAGGCATCGCCAGTGCAGGTAGCTGAGCAGCAGATCTTTTGCCTTGCGCAGGGGCAAATCCTGCTGGAGGGCCCCTCGGACGGCCACGGCGGCGTTGACGGTGTCGGTGCGGCTCAGGTATTCTGACCACACTGGTAACGGGCCGTTTGGGCTTTGGAGCACCTGCTCCACGTTGCCCACGTGCCTGCGCGCCTGCGCCGCGTCCCCACTACCAAGCCTAGGGGGCCGGGGCTGGTTGCAAATGCTGCAGGAACGGCAGCCGGGCGCGCTTTTCCTCTCCTGCCCGGCGCCGCCGGACATCCCCCTGCGGGTTTTAGCCTAGTGTACGCACGCGCGGGCTAGCCCCGCCTGCCCGGCGCGCGGGAGGGGGTACGGAACAAGGGGCGAGGGAGGAGGGGCGGCGGGCCCGGGGGGCGGCGGGCCGGGAGGCGGGCCCGGGGGGCGGCGGGCCGGGGGGTGCGGGCCACGGGCGGGGAGGGGGGCCGCACCCGCCTCCTCCCCCCCGGCGCAGCCCGCCGCCCGGGCGGCCGCCGGGGCAGCTGGCACGGGAACACGCGCACAACACACGTCCGGCCTAACGTACGTGCACTCCCCACTAGAGCCAGAACACCTTTTCCACTGCGCCCCCTGATGCCCCGTGACAAGAACGCCCCCCCGGCCTCCCAGGCGGAGCCGACCGACGAACCCGCCGAGGCGCCCTCCTCCGCCGGCAGCCCGCCCGAGCCCGCGCCAGGCGGAGAGGAACCGGAGGGGCCCGCCCCCGACGACGAAGCAGAAGAGGGCCCAGAGAGGCCCGCCCGGACGAAGCAGAAGAGGGCTCAGAGAGGCCCGCCCCCCGCGGCCGGGAGGCGCCCGCCGCCACGGCGCAGGAGCCGGTCGCGGCCGACGTGGCCAGCGAGGGCAAGAAGGGGGGCCGCAAGAGCAAGGCCACGGCCTACAAGAGCAAGCACGGCATAGCCGTGCGACACCGCAAGAAGAGCCAGGCCCCCGGCCCGCTGCGCCCGTCCGAGGTGAAGCATTTTTTGCGCCGCAGCGGCATCCGGCGCTGCCAGACGTCGAGCCTGCGCGCCAACGCGACCAAGCTGTTGGATGAAGTAGTGCACGACCTCACCCGGCGCTGCGTAGCGTACGCCGACTCGCAGAACCGCAAGAAGATCGTGCTGGCCGACGTCAACCACTCGTACAACCTAGTCGAGGGCCGTTGCCTGGCCGGCCTCGAAGATGCCTTCGCCCGCCGGCGCACCAGGACAAGGGCGGCCGCCCCCGGAAACGCGCCGCCGGCCCCACCGGCGCGGACCGCCCCCAGCGCAAGTCGCAGAAGACGGCCTGAGGGGAGCCCACGTTTCTGCTTTTTCCTGTCTCAGTGCCGGCACCAGTACTTTAATTAAAAACTGCCGAAAAAAACTTGGATATCACTTGTATTGTGGGGGTCCTTCCATCTCTTGATCCTCCAGCAGCTTGCTTTTGTCCGTGGTGGTATCCGAGACGACTGGGTAGGACACGCGGATCGTCATGGTCAGGAACGGCAGAGTGGCCCACTGAGCTACTACCAGCGCGTTCGCCACGATGGAGAAGCCGATCCCCCAGATCCAGCTGAGCAGGCGCATGGTCTCGCACGCCGCCGCTGTATCGACCGCTTGCAGGACGCACTGGCTGCAGATGGCCGTGCCGTTGCCATCCCGGAGGCTCACGTTCCACTTCTGCTCCTCGTCCACCCCGAGTAGCTTGGGACTCTCGTACTGGATGCGGATGATGAAGGCAAAGGCGATGATCTGCAGCAAAGTAGCGAATAAGAAGGAGGTCGACATGAACCACAGCCTCGCACTCCGATCGCGTGTGGCCGCTAGTACCGACACCTTGGTCTGCACTCGCGCGACGGCCGCCCGCATTAACTTCCAGTTACCTGTGCTGGGGGGGGGGCTTCCGGCTTTTGGTACTGCTCCGCTGCGCCCTGGGCAACCCGCGTTCGGACGAGAGTGACACGAGAGAGGCGAGCACTAGCACTGCCAGCAAGGACATCACCACCCCGTTCATCGCCGAGACGGTTTGGTACACTTTGGTGGTCTGGCCGCCGCTTTCGTCAAACATGTGCACGATGTCCACCACGAGCGTGGCTACGGATAAGGGGCCGAGCAGCACGAAGGCGATGAAGGGCGACCACCACCGCAGCGTGGTACCTAGTGCACCAGAACCCAGGCAGTCAGTACAGAGCTGGGCCTGGGAGTCAGGCACAGAGGCTCGGGTGGAGCTGCGCCGCGGCACCGAGGGAGCGGCGGTCCGGTTTGCTTGCGCCATCGGGTACACGCGGCTCTGGTTCTGTGGCGCCGGCGCGTACCTATACTGTGTTCTGCTCTCAGACTGCATGGACGAAGAGAGTGGAGACAAGCCCGCAGAATTCCTTGGTTTACTTTACACTGTCAGGTACCGGGGCAAACCAGGGGGGTGGCCATCGCCAGCAGGGGGGGGGGGGGGTGGAAGGAATGGGGGGAGAGGAGGGGAGAGCGCGGGGGGAGAGAGCTCGCGCCTCCCCCTCGGGGGTCAGGGGAAGGTGCGGCCCTCCCCCCCCCCCCCCCCCCCCTTTCCCCGCCCGGCCGGCCACCCCCGGGGGTCAGGCGGTCCGTTCGCCGCCGTGCCGGTGCCGCTTGGCGGGGGGAAGGGCGCCGCCGGGGGGACCGCCGGGGGGGCGCCGCCGCCGGGCGGGGCGCCCGGGCCCAAGTCGAGGGCCAGCAGAGAGTCCAGGGTCGCGCACGACGCGACCGCGCGCAGGGCCTGTAGCACGGTGGTGTGGAAGTTGGCCTCCTTCTTGGCCCGCGTGTGCAGGGGGCGGGGGTGCCAGCCGGCGGGGCCGGCCGTCAGCGCTACCTCCCACACCGAGCCCGGCACGGGCCTGAGCTGCTGCAGCTCCTCGTGCGTGTAGCAGGCGGCCAAGGCCGGCGCGGCAAAGGTCTGCGTGCCCCCGGCGGCCGGGGGGAGCACTGGGCCCTCGAGCCCCACCGCGTGGTCCTGCCACGGCAGCGCGTACGCCAGGCCGACGACGGAGCCCGCCTCCTGCACGTCGGTGCCACAGACGCGGAAGCACAGGTGGCGGGGCGTGAGGTTGGCCCCCGCGCCCGCCTCCTTGTAGCGCAGCAGTTCTTCGAGCGCCAGGGGCAGGGAGCACACGGACGGCAGGCCCGACGGCAGGCCCTGGCCGGCGCCCCGGCCGGGCTCTCGCACCCAGTCCACCGGCCAGGCCCGGCTGTCTGCCGTGTGCTGGTCGCCCGGCATAGCCTCGAAGATGAGCCGGACCACGCGCCAGACCCCGTCCTTCTGCCGGTAGTGGCAGCAGGCCCAGACCCCGGGCAGTGCCCTGGCCTGCCGGTGGACGAGGCAGAGCTCGTGGTGCGGCGCGTAGAAGGTGGCCTCCGGCCCGGGGTGGGCCGGGGCGGCCCGCGCAGCAGCCACGCCCCCCAGTAGTCCTCCACCGCCCGCCTGGCCCCCTGCCCAATGAGGGCCCAGTCGAACGCCACCTCGCTGTGCAGCGCCGGCCGCCCCGGGCGCAGCGCCGGGCAGCGCAGCCCCCAGCAGACCCAGTAGCCCCGCTCGGTGCGCGCCGCGCGCAGCACCT
>WBZZ01002242.1:215000-220000 GCA_019918135.1 Paulinella micropora | reverse complement strand
GTGTATGCACTTGCACATTCGGTGACGTCTTGCAAGAGGTTGCTGGGACTGCGGAATAACCTCGGCTTAGTGCAGTCTTGCCCTCAGGAGCTCCATCGGTGGCCCCGATAATCAGGCGAGAGACTGACACGGGGGGGTGGAGGACCTCGAACAAGGGTATTGGAGGCTTATGTCCGTTGAGGATATGCCATTAGCTGCATCAGTACGCCTCAGATATAGTAAATCTGCCTTGGATTGTTGACTGTGACATATTTGAGGGAAATCCCGATGAAAAAACCTAGTCACACTTGCTAAACAGAGTTCCAGCCCAATGGCCTCAAGGCGTTAAACTGTGACGCCAACTCATAACCCTTTGGTGGTAGATGCTGGGGAGGAGGGTCGTTGCGCGCGTAAAAGATCTTAAACTCCGCATATGCTGGTTGATAGCCCAGGACCCAGCAGACACCAGATTGTTATGGGTGGGGTTTCGAGGCAGCTCTAGCAACCGCGCTTGGTGTATGCACTTGCACATTCGGTGACGTCTTGCAAGAGGTTGCTGGGACTGCGGAATAACCTCGGCTTAGTGCAGTCTTGCCCTCAGGAGCTCCATCGGTGGCCCCGATCATCAGGCGAGAGACTGACACGGGGGGGGTGGAGGACCTCGAACAAGGGTATTGGAGGCTTATGTCCGTTGAGGATATGCCATTAGCTGCATCAGTACGCCTCAGATATAGTATTATGATTATTATTATTACTTAAAATTAGTGGCACCGTGATAGCCCAGTGGTTAAGGTCTACCATCTGGGACCTGTCGCCAGTTCGATTCCCGTCGGTGCCAGTATTTTCAAAGGATATTTTCTTTGAAAGTATTGGTCTGTCTGGAAGGCTTGGAGCTGCCTTGCGGGGGTGTCAGTAGAGCCTATCGTCAAATCTTCGTACTGCCCTCGCGGGTGAGACGATGGAGGCACATGTGCAGAAATGCATTCGCCATTGACTGAGAAGCACTATTACTTGAAAATTTTTTTTCTTTCTTTCTTTTTTTTTTTCTTTCTTTTTTTTTTTTTTTTTTTTTTTTTTTTTTTTTTTTTTCTTGTAAACCTTTATACACTATCATACTGTTGACCAGCTAGCGTATACTATCATACTTTTGAGACAACGACCTTTAACGTATACATATAAGGTAAAAACTAGCATACTATTGATGACTTGCAGGGCGTAGCCTCAATCATCCACGGAGCAAACATGTGCTTCAGCCATTTAACTTACCTACTATTAACCATGCAACAATTTTGTGTATCACATGGCCATCAAATATCGTATCATGGACAACTTGCAGGGCGTGGCTTGTACCAGCAACGGAGCAAACATGTGCTCAAGCTGCAACCCGGGCTTTCGCAAGTCAAACATCAACTGCGTACCGAACGTGTGCCAGTGCGATGGGGGAGTTCCTGTTACGGTATGTGTGCATGTTTATATGTATCCTCAACCCTTTCATGATATGTATATGCACTTCTTTCATGATATTTATGTATGGACGTTGTCATTCCAGCATGACCTTATTTAGTACTTGTTGGGTTTGAAAGAATAAGAGTTTATTATTATTATTATTATTATTATTATTATTATTATTATTATTATTATTATTATTATTATTATTTAGGGAGTACATAAGCAATTGGTCCTTTTCAATGGGCTGATTGGTATAAAGCTCCTAGAGTAATGTTCTATGCCGTCACTTCCTTTATTCCACCGATTGGTGTGGAGACTTTCCTTATGGAATGGAGGACTGGATGCACATGGCCTTTTGGCTAAGCAATTGGCAGGATACATTATTATTATCATTATTATTATTATTATTATCATTATTATTATTATTATTATTATTATTATTATTATTATTATTATTATTTGAAGAAAAAAAAGAGAAAAAAAAAACTCAATACACTATCATGCTGTTGACCAGCTAATACTATTATACTTTTGAGACAACCACCGACACAACCATCTTAAACGTATACATACTATTGACCATTTAATTCAAAAATAATCATACTATTTGATGACTTGCAGGGCGTAGCCTGAATCATCCACGGAGCAAACATGTGCTTCAGCCATTTAACTTACCTGCTTAGCCATGCAACAATTTTGCGTATCACATTGGCATCAACTATCATACCATGGACAACTTGCAGGGCGTGGCTTGTACCAGCGACGGAGCAAACATGTGCTCAAGCTGCGACCCGGGCTTTCGCAAGTCAAACATGAACTGCGTACCGAACGTGTGCCAGTGCGATGGGGGAGTTCCTGTTACGGTATGTGTGCATGTTTATATGTATCCTCAACCCTTTCATGATATGTATGTGCACTTCTTTCATGATATTTATGTATGGACGCTGTCATTCCAGCATGACCTTATTTAGTACTTGTTGGTTTTGCTTGATTGCGAGTTTATTATTATTATTATTATTATTATTATTATTATTATTATTATTATTATTATTATTATTATTATTATTATTATTATTATTATTATTGGACACCGTGATAGCCCAGTGGTCAAAGTTCTACCATCTGGGCCCTGTCGCCGTTCGATTCCCGTCGGTGCCACCAGTATTTTCATTGAACATACCGGTCCGTCTGGACCAGTATTTTCATTGAACATACCGGTCCGTCTGGAAGTGTTGGAACTGCCCTTGCGGGGGTGTCATTAGAGCCTATCGTCAATTCTTCGTACTCCCCTCACGGGTGAGACGATGGAGGCGCATGTGCAGAAATGCATCAGCCATTGACAGAGAAGCACTATTATTATAATTATTATTATTATTATTATTATTATTATTATTATTATTATTATTATTATTATTACTATTACTATTACTATTACTATTATTATTATTATTATTATTATTATTATTATTACTATTGTCATCATTATTATCATTATCATTATTATTATTATTATTATTATTATTATTATTATTATTATTATTATTATTGGAATAACCTCGGCTTAGTGCAGTCTTGCCCTCAGGAGCTCCATCGGTGGCCCCGATCATCAGGCGAGAGACTGACACGGGGGGGTGGAGGACCTCGAACAAGGGTATTGGAGGCTTATGTCCGCTGAGGATATGCCATTAGCTGCATCAGTACGCCTCAGATATAGTAAATCTGCCTTGGAGTGTTGACTGTGACATATTTGAGGGAAATCCCGATGAAAAAACCTAGTCACACTTGCTAAACAGAGTTCCAGCCCTATGGCCTCAAGGCGTTAAACTGTGACGCCAACTCATAACCCTTTGGTGGTAGATGCTGGGGAGGAGGGTCGTTGCGCGCGTAAAAGATCTTAAACTCCGCATATGCTGGTTGATAGCCCAGCCAGCAGACACCAGATTGTTATGGGTGGGGTTTCGAGGCAGCTCTAGCAACCGCGCTTGGTGTATGCACTTGCACATTCGGTGACGTCTTGCAAGAGGTTGCTGGGACTGCGGAATAACCTCGGCTTAGTGCAGTCTTGCCCTCAGGAGCTCCATCGGTGGCCCCGATAATCAGGCGAGAGACTGACACGGGGGGGTGGAGGACCTCGAACAAGGGTATTGGAGGCTTATGTCCGTTGAGGATATGCCATTAGCTGCATCAGTACGCCTCAGATATAGTATTATTATTATTATTATTATACTTAATTTTTTTTTCTTTTTTCTTTCTTTTTTTAATTATTTTTTTTTTAACCTTTATACTACTGTCATACTGTTGACCAGCTAGCGTATACTATCATACTTTTGAGACAACCACCTTTAACGTATACATATAAGGTAAAAACTAGCATACTATTGATGACTTGCAGGGCGTAGCCTCAATCATCCACGGAGCAAACATGTGCTTCAGCCATTTAACTTACCTACTATTAACCATGCAACAATTTTGTGTATCACATGGCCATCAAATATCGTATCATGGACAACTTGCAGGGCGTGGCTTGTACCAGCAACGGAGCAAACATGTGCTCAAGCTGCAACCCGGGCTTTCGCAAGTCAAACATCAACTGCGTACCGAACGTGTGCCAGTGCGATGGGGGAGTTCCTGTTACGGTATGTGTGCATGTATGTATGCATCCGCAGCCCTTTCATGATATGTATGTGCACTTCTTTCATGATATTTATGTATGGACGCTTTCATTCCAGCATGATCTTACTTTATTACTTGTTGGGTTTCAAAGAATAAGAGTTTATTATTATTATTATTATTATTATTATTATGGACACCGTGATAGCCCAGTGGTCAAGTTCTACCATCTGGGCCCTGTCGCCAGTTCGATTCCCGTCGGTGCCACCAGTATTTTCATTGAACGTAACGATCCGTCTGGACCAGTATTTTCATTGAACATACCGGCCCGTCTGGAAGTGTTGGAACTGCCCTTGCGGGGGTGTCATTAGAGCTTATCGTCAATTCTTCGTACTCCCCTCACGGGTGAGACGATGGAGGCGCATGTGCAGAAATGCATCAGCCATTGACAGAGAAGCACTATTATTATTATTATTATTATTATTATTATTATTATTATTATTATTATTATTATTATTATTATTATTATTAGCTGCATCAAATGGCATATCCTCAACGGACATAAGCCTCCAATACCCTTGTTCGAGGTCCTCCACCCCCCCCCGTGTCAGTCTCTCGCCTGATGATCGGGGCCACCGATGGAGCTCCTGAGGGCAAGACTGCACTAAGCCGAGGTTATTCCGCAGTCCCAGCAACCTCTTGCAAGACGTCACCGAATGTGCAAGTGCATACACCAAGCGCGGTTGCTAGAGCTGCCTCGAAACCCCACCCATAACAATCTGGTGTCTGCTGGGTCCTGGGCTATCAACCAGCATATGCGGAGTTTAAGATCTTTTACGCGCGCAACGACCCTCCTCCCCAGCATCTACCACCAAAGGGTTATGAGTTGGCGTCACAGTTTAACGCCTTGAGGCCATTGGGCTGTATTATTATTATTATTATTATTATTATTATTATTATTA
>WBZZ01002242.1:207500-210000 GCA_019918135.1 Paulinella micropora | reverse complement strand
TTCCGCAGTCCCAGCAACCTCTTGCAAGACGTCACCGAATGTGCAAGTGCATACACCAAGCGCGGTTGCTAGAGCTGCCTCGAAACCCCACCCATAACAATCTGGTGTCTGCTGGGTCCTGGGCTATCAACCAGCATATGCGGAGTTTAAGATCTTTTGCGCGCGCAACGACCCTCCTCCCCAGCATCTACCACCAAAGGGTTATGAGTTGGCGTCACAGTTTAACGCCTTGAGGCCATTGGGCTGTATTATAATAATAATAATAATAATAATGCTGATAATAATAATAATAATAATAATAATAATAATAATAATAATAATAATAATAATAATATATTATTATTGTTATTATTATTATTATTATCATTATTATCAGCATTATTATTATTATTATTATTATTATTATTATTATTATTATTATTATTATTATTATTATTATTATTATTATTATCATTATTATCATTATTATTATTATTATTATTATTTATTACTATTATTATTATCCTGAAAGGTGTTGGGAGTAGGGGGAGGGGGGTTTGGGGGGAGGGAAATGGAAATTGTGTATCCCCCCCCCCCCCCCCACACACACACAAACACCCTGCATTTTCGCACCCCTGTTGGAATAAATCATGGTTTGTGGGAACGAGGAGTTGGGAGCTCATTTTTGCAGGGTGGCTAGCCCCAGACTCGATCTTGATGCTGATATACTTTTTTTGGAATTCACGTAAATATTTGCGTTAGGGGAGTGTCCTGAATGCCAAATTTTTTTCTGCACCTCCGTTGGAATATTTTTTTTTAGCCTATTTTCTGCACCCCCGTCGGAATAAATCATGGTTTGTGTGAAAAAGGAAGAGTTGGGAGCGCATATTGACAGGTTGGCTGGCCCCAGACTCAAAGTCGATGCTTATATATTTTTTTTGGAATTCACACAAATATTTGCGTCAGGGGAGTTACCTGAATGCCAACATTGCTTGTTTTTTTTAAGCCTATTTTTGCACCCACCGTCGGAATAAATCATGGTTTTTGTGAACCAGGAGGAGTTGGGAGCTCATATTGACAGGGTGGCTAGCCCCAGAATCGATATTGATGCTGATATAATTGTTTTGGAATGCACGCAAATATTTGCGTTAGGTGAGTGTTCTGAATGCCAAAATTCATTTTTTGGGAGTACTTGCCGGTACCTCCGGCAATTGAACGTACCCTGTCGATGCCGGAACCCCAGCCCTGCAATTTTACGTACCCGGTTCGGTCGCGGGAAACCAGAAAATTGAGGTCGTTTTGCCACCAGGCGCCGTTTGCGCACACCAGAGGGATTTAGCGACTCGTATTTGATATATCTGACACTTCTTGATGAGCTCTCTTCGAAAGTATTAAAAATGTGGTACCGTGTGGTTTAAAAACCAGAAAAATCAGGTTTTTGCGCCACCAGGCGCCGTTCGCACACAACAGAGGGAGTTCTTCGGAGATCCAAAAGTTTTAGTGGCGGGTGGCACAAAAAGCAGAGATTGTAGGCTTTGTGCCACCAGAGCTTTCACTTGCGTTCTGCTGGTACCTCCGGCAATTGAACGTACCCTGTCGATGGAGAAGGAGTGGTCTGGGGGGCCCTCCCCCCGGGAACCCCAGCCCTGCAATTGTACGTACTCACGCGAATTAACCGGCACCAAAATGAATGGCTGAGAATGCTCCAAGGCTCTAGAGTTGTACCAGAAGGGTTTATGCCGGTTACCTCCGGCATTTAAACGTACCCTCCTAGTTATTATTATTATTATTATTATTATTATTATTATTATTATTATTATTATTATTATTATTATTATTATTATTATTGGACACCGTGATAGCCCAGTGGTCAAGTTCTACCATCTGGGCCCTGTCGCCAGTTCGATTCCCGTCGGTGCCACCAGTATTTTCATTGAACATACCGGTCCGTCTGGAAGTGTTGGAACTGCCCGTGCGGGGGTGTCATTAGAGCCTATCGTCAATTCTTCGTACTCCCCTCACGGGTGAGACGATGGAGGCGCATGTGCAGAAATGCATCAGCCATTGACAGAGGAGCACTATTATTATTATTATTATTATTATTATTATTATTATTATTATTATTATTATTGGACACCGTGATAGCCCAGTGGTCAAGTTCTACCATCTGGGCCCTGTCGCCAGTTCGATTCCCGTCGGTGCCACCAGTATTTTCATTGAACATACCGGTCCGTCTGGACCAGTATTTTCATTGAACATACCGGTCCGTCTGGAAGTGTTGGAACTGCCCTTGCGGGGGTGTCATTAGAGCCTATCGTCAATTCTTCGTACTCCCCTCACGGGTGAGACGATGGAGGCGCATGTGCAGAAATGCATCAGCCATTGACAGAGAAGCACTATTATTATTATTATTATTATTATTATTATTATTATTATTATTATTATTATTAGTAGTAGTAGTAGTAGTAGTAGTAGTATTACTATTATTATTATTATTATTATTATTATTATTATTATTATT
>WBZZ01002242.1:157500-190000 GCA_019918135.1 Paulinella micropora | reverse complement strand
CTGCAATACATCTTCTTTTGAGATTTTGAAATATGATGATAACTATATTGAACTTATTGAAATGTTTCCGTGTAATAACAAAATTGAACTTTGTAAGAGAGAAGGAGAAATAATAAGATATACAGAAAATTGTGTTAATATAAATATTGCAGGAAGAACAAAAAAAGAGTGGAATGAAGAAACAGGATACTTTAAACAATACTTTGAAAACAATCAAGAGAAAATAAAAATATATATGAAGAAATACAGAGAAGAAAACAAAGAAAAATCTAATAAATATCAAATACAATACAGAGAAGAAAATCAAGAGAATTAAAACAATATAAAAAAGAATACAGAAAAGAAAATAAAGCAAAGAAGCAAGAAACTGACAAGCAATACAGAGAAAATAACATAGAAAAAATAACAAAAAGAAAGAATGAAAAAATATTATGCAAATGTGGATATTTTTATAAAATGAATGCTAAATCAAGTCATATAAAATCATATAAACACTTCAACAACCTGATTGGGCTAAGTGTATTTAATTTATAAATCTAATATTTGTTTCTTCTTCCTAATTCTATCTGAGGTTCTTACATTACTTTCATCAATACTTTCACATTTTAATAATCTATCAGTATTTCGTTCCTTAGTTATTTTTCCTTATCTTTTACTTACTTTTCTTCATCTAAAGATTTAGTAAATTTAGTTTTCAAAAGTTCCAGATGTGATATGAGTTTATTTGAATTTAAAATCAATTTGAATCCTCGTCGACCGATGACTGTATGGATATGCTTACTAAACTGCTTTCCACCTTTTCCGTTTAAGTTCGCGACGGACCTTATCGCCTACTTCAAATTCATCAATTAGATGATCTCTTTGAAGCGACTGTTTATTTTTATCTCTGTCAAAAAATACGTCCACCGGTTTAGCCTGAATTCCTCTATGAACTTTACGATTATAAGCATCGACTAAGTCCTGAATATAACTAACCCAATCAAAATTACGATTGGTTTCAAATAAAAGGTCAAGCCATTTCCTGATTCTTCGTATCACTCTATCAACAACCGCAAGTGCTCTATGGTTGCCAACTTCAACGACATCGTGTTTAATTCCATTTTCAATAAAACATTCTCGTGTCGCTCCTTTATATTCTCACCCGCTGTAGGTAATTATTGATTTTGGTTTATATTTGATTGATTTGAAATCATAATAAACTCTTTTGCTGTTTTATTTTTTAATGGAATAATTATTAAATATCGGCTATGACAATCAATCCAAACCATCATCCAAGCATATCATTTATTTCCTTTCTTATCTTTTATCTTACTCATATCTGCTAAGTCAAGAAAGACTTGGTCTAATGGTTTATCAACCCATATCGTGTTCCATATTTTCGGGTTCTTTTTCTGGTGGTGAATTTCAAGGGCTTCTTCTTCTTTTGTTTTAACTACTTCCCCCGTAGGTGTGTCTTCTGTGTTAATAATTATATGTTTATGGTCAAGTTGATTTTCCTCACTCATCTATATTTTAGAATTTTAAAAAACATTTTTCATTATCATTTTTTTTCTTATTTGTCTTTTCAGATTGATTATAAACATTAACAGATATGTTCGACTTCTTACCTCTCCCTTTCTTCGGTTTTGGTTCTTCTTCGCTTTCGCTTTCACTTTCTTCACTTTCCTCAGGCTCAGGCTCTGCTTTCTTACTCTTCTTCTTTTCTCTCTTAGTTTCCGCTTTCGCTCTCTTGATTTTCATTTTGGCCATCTTTTCAACAATAATATCGAAATCAATCTCATCTTCACTCTCACTCTGCTCAGGTGTGTCATCTTGGTCCTTCTCATTAACGATATCTGATGCTAAATTCTTATTTTCTATCTCTGCTATTTTTCGTTCCATATCTTCGTCTTCGTTTTTAATCGCGTTTCGGTATTGTTTCAAAACCTTTTTGGCATGTTCCATTTTTCTCTGCTTCCTTTGTGTTTAATTCCATCAACTGCGTTTCCCCAATTTTGTCGGCTCGCTTCAGGACTGTGCATTTTATACTAAGATTATTATATTTTAGTATTTTTAAAATTAAATATTTATTTGATATTTTATCTGACTTCGTCATCATAAAACATCGTTTCCAATTTATTTTTCTTTAAATTTTTTCCAATTTTTTAGAATAAGCGAGAGTGCGACAGCACGAAGCGCAATTCTAAAATATCAATGTCGCAATATAAATCATTACTCGGCTTGAATGAGTTGGCCGTAGACTCACTCAATATATTTAACTTAGACTTAACGAACACGAACATAGTAGGCTTAAACACAGACAGAGTGCCAGAAGATGCTGACCCCGTAAATCTTTATTATACTGACGGACGATTCGACACACGTCTCGCTTTAAAATCAACAACAGACCTAAAAGAAGTGCTTGATTATTATTGGACTGATAACCGCTTTGACACACGTCTCGCTTTAAAATCAACAGCTAACCTAAAAGAAGAACTTAATTATTATTGGACTGATAACCGTTTTGACACACGTCTCGCTTTAAAAGCAACATCAGACATCAAAGAAGGAAAAAATTTATACTATACAGAGCAACGAGTGAGGGACAACGACGAAGTCAAAGCCTCAACTCAACACAGAAGCAATACTTCCAATCCGCACCAAACCAGTTTATACAATTTGATAGACACAAACATATCTGCACCATTGGTCGGTCAATACTTAACATATAATGATGTAGATGGTAAATGGAAGAATACCGCCCTCGGTTCAATTGACACACTTTCTGATGTAGTCATAACCGCACCAATAGCCACTAATAGTTATCTCACATATAATTCAATAAACTGGGTAAATAAAACCTTTCCAATAAATGTTGATGAATTCGGTAATCTTAATATGGGAGGGAATTTGAATATAACAGGAGTTAATTTACTAAATACCAAAGGTGTTGATGAATGGATATTTGAGCATAATGATAATAATGATAAAGTGTCAGCAGGTGGAAATATAGATAGCCACAGCGATGTGACAATAACAGGCTTCCCATCAGAGAACCAACTGCTTATTTATAGCACAGGTCAATGGAGAAATACGACTTCACCCTTTCTGAGATTAGACGGCACTGTCAGTATGACGGGAGGAATAAATATGAACAACCAAAACATTACAAATGTAAATCAACTAAATGGTAGGGCTATCGCAACTTGGTTATCAGAGCACGACTCCAAAAACGCGAAAGTGTCTGCAAGTGGAAGTATTGATACACATAGTGATGTGATTATAACAACAGCAACAGATAGTCAACTGCTTATTTATAGCACAGGACTATGGCGAAATGTGGTATCGCCCTTTCTTAGATTAGACGGCAACGTCAGTATGACAGGAGCATTAAATATGGGTGGTTATGCTATTTCAGGGGCTTCTACATATAATAGAATTAATCTCACCACTCTTGCAGTTGATGGTTCGGTGGTTAAACTAACAGGAGACCAAACCATAGCAGGAACCAAAACATTCAGCAACATAATAAATGCTAGTGCGGGTATTGATATGAAAAGCCAAAGCATAACAAATGTTAATCTTGTTGATGGTGTGGATGTTTCTGTTCTTGATACTTCTGTGGTTAAATTAACATGAGACCAAACCATAGCAGGCAAAAAAAAATACATCAGTTTTAGAAGTAAGTGGTTCATCAAATCCTGCTTCTTTTGACGGTATCGGCATCGCCTTTGATACAAAAATAGGAATGATTGCTGCACAGAAAATAGCATCAGCGACATTTTATCCGATACAAATAACTGGTTCGTATGTAGAGTTATATTCAGGTAATACTTTAATTATAACTGCAACTGGAACAACATTAAGTTTGAACAACATCAGAATAACAAACTTAGCCACACCATCAGCAACAACGGACGGAGCAAACAAAAGTTATGTGGATACATTAGACATACAAAATGTAAAACTAACAACAGACCAAACCATAACAGGAAATAAAACATTTAATGAGGCGAGCACTACGATAAAATATCTAACTTTAACACAAACGGCTGATTTTAATAATCAAGTTATCATTAATGGTGGAAATATAATATATAATGGGGCGAGGATATTAAACCGAAATGGAGGAGATATATTCTTTTCACAGACAATGATCAGGTGATTATCAATATTTCTTATTTACTCTAGATACTGCTACAAGTGGAACCGCGAACCAAAGAGGTTATGTATTCACGAATGTAGCATTTGATGTAAAAGGAGCAGGTCTTTATATTTCAAAACTTTTGGACAATAAAAGTGCTTCATCTGACATTGTCAGTTTTAACAATGCTGGCGGTATGCGGTTTTATGGGGACTTAGATATGAACTCAAACAACATAACAAGTGCTGGAACAATAACGGGAACATCACTCACTTCAACTGCTGGCATATCAACAACAACATTAACAACGAGTGACAAAGTAACAACAGCACTAGGCAAACCAATAATCATAGGCAGAACAACGAAAGGAGTAGGAGCAACTGGTGGCTTAGAATTATATGGAACAGAAGGAAATGCGAATGGGCCACATATTCAAGCATTTGTTCATACATCAGTTTATCCCACATTCCAATTATTGAAGTATAGTCAGGACAATCTTGCTTTAAGTTTTGATAGTTATTGGGAGGGTGGTGGCTGGAAATCAAGTGACCCGGGCTTAAACTTTCAAATATATAAAATGAGTGATAAACTTGCTTTTAACTACAAATTCGGAGTATCACTTGGAGGAGTCATAGCATTTAGCGAGGCGATGAACATAAGCAATACAGGGGCAATAACCGCAAATGCAGGCATATCTGTTGTTAATAGTACGGCAGATATAAGAGGAGAAGCAAGAAGTGGGTCTCATGCTACACCAGTCGGATTATATGTCACAGCCAATCTTGGAGCATCTTCTGCCGGTGTTGAATTCAGACACAGCAACGGGACACAGAGAGTTGGTTTTGGTTATAATTCAATATATGCTACGGGAAGCAATACCAATCAAGACTTACATTTTTATGCGAGGGGAAGTGGAGTTATCTATGCTCAGAGTGCTATAAGTTGTTCTTCAACATTAACACTTCCAACAACATCCAGCGGTTCTTTAACAATAAGACAAAGACCAAGTTCTACTTACGACCCACAAATATATATGAAATCAGGAGGATATTCAAATTATGTCACAATCTGCTCATCTCAGGGAATTCTACATGCTTGGACTACTTCAAACTCTTCAGGTGAGCCGTCTGGCAGTTGTAATTATGTTCCTCTCAACGGAGCATGGACAAACTCATCAGACAGGAGGCTAAAATCAGATATTAAAACATTAGACTGCGGGGATTGTTGTGAGAAACTAATGAAAATAAATTCTTGTTCATATTATTTGAAATCAGACGAAAAGAAAGAACAAAAGAACCACGGATTTATTGCTGATGAAGTTAAAAAAATATTTCCTGAATTTGTATCTGAAAGTGGAATGAAAGCAGATGATGGAAATGGAAATCTCGAAGGCATAACATATACAAGTTTTATAACAATATTGGTCAGTGCTTTTCAACATATGGCGGAAAAGGTGATTAATTTAGAAAAAGAAAATAAAACTTTACTTAATATATTACAAGACCAAGCAAATCAATTAGCAGAAATCCGAGCAGTCGTTTTCCCTTGATATTTATCAACTTCACTCTCATTCGCTTCGCTCATTCTCGTTTGTTGATAAACATCGTAAAATTGATTTGTTTTTTTCAAAATAAAAAACGATGTTTTAGAATAAGAGAGAGTGCGACAGCACGAATCGCAATTCTAAAATATCATGTCAAATAATACAACTAGACTTCACAGACCCTCCGCCTATTATGGATATGGATGGCGAACTAACTCCCGAATTAAAGTCTCGTGTTCTTGAAGTAGAACTAAAGACTGAGGAAAAAAAAGTAGAGCACGAATTGGAAGATAACTGGAATTGTTGTTGTATAAAAAATAGACCAACCGACAGCCGACTTATTAAATACTTATTTCAAATGGGTATCATTATCGCCATTATAACCATTTGTATCGTGAGGCTATCTGAAAAGAACTTGCCGTGCGAGGTTGCTAATACTTATGTAGGTATTTTAACACTATTGATTGGAATATGTCTTCCATCGCCTTCTTCAAGTAAGAAATAAAACTGAGTTTTTGTGTCCTTTTTTTCAAAAAGACGAACACTCGTATAAATGTATTTTATACCAAGAACTATCGCTGGAACAGATTAAAGGAACCGCATCATCAAAACTAACACACCAATCACTCATAGGCTTATACACACATTTAAGTTTAGTTTCTATTCCTTTCTGAGTACAATAAACACACGCATCTCGCTTTGTTTGATTTACTCTGCTATAAAAGTCGCAGGCAGTCTGCGAAATAGCAGAGCACACAAACAAGAATATTAAATCATTTTTTTTACATCAAAGATTTTTTAAAATCTATGTATATTATATAGTATGTCGGAGTTCAAATACCAAAAGATTGTTTTTCTAAACAATGATTTTGTGGGAAGCAAAACATTTAATAAAAATATTCAAATGTCATTCACACCAACTAAAATGAATGTTAAATTTATTCATTATACAAACGACCAATCATAGACAAAAACCAGAATTCTTTATATGGACAGAATTGGAATTATTGGCACATTTGCAGATAGTAATATAGCAAACATTTCAAACCTCAGTTATAATTTGGGTGTAGTGGGTTGGTCTAACGGACAATATACATTTAAAGTCCTTGAAACTGACAGCGGAAATATTGATACAGGAAATTTAGCCGGCCGAATTGTTATATGCCTAGAATTTCTCGCTTAGAATATAGGATGGAAAAGATTAATAGCATTAAGGTGAAGCCTGTAAAACAAGAGGGTGATGGAAATAAAAAAGCCAAGGGTTATAAATTATTCAATGAGCCGTATTCCAATATATTTCTACTGGCCCGTAAGAAAAGCGGGAAAACGACAGCACTCTTTGAAATACTGAAACGGACTACAAACAGAAAAACCCGTATTGTCATTATTGCTTCAACAATGCACAAGCACTACATTTATAAAGCAATTGTAACGCACTTTAAGAACAGGGGAAACCAAATGGCAATATATACCTTTCTTAAATCAAATGGTGTGAATGTCATTGATTATGAACTTGACAAACTGAACAGACATGACGAGCAACACGAAGGCGAAATTAAACAGGACGATAAAGAACCGATGGAGAAACCGCAATTTTCATACTTTGGAAAAGAAAAGAAACAGAGCGCCGCGGAGGCACCAAAAGAGAGACCGAGTAAGTATATTTCGCCAGAGGTTGTTTTTGTCTTGGACGATTTAGGAAGTGGATTAAGAGACAAGTCAGTAAGCGATTTGTTAAAAAAAAAACAGACACTATAAATCAAAGGTGATTATATCAAGTCAGTATCTGAACGACCTACGGCCAGAAGCCATAAAACAATTAGATTATTTATTAATCTTTCCTGGTCAGTCTCAGGACAAAATGGAACTCGTATTTAAGCATTTAGACCTATCTTTCAACTTTGATTATTTTCTGGAAAAGTATCATGAGGCTACAAAGGAACGATTTAGTTTTCTGTATGTCTCAAGTGTTGATGATGAGTTAAGAAAAAACTTCAATTTCAGGCTAAAATAATTATTTGGTTTTTTAAATATTTTTTTCTTAGTATAATGGTAGTGAAGACAACTCGTGTTGAAATCATTCCAACAATCGGCAAACGAACAATTAACTCAAGCACAAATATGGCAGGAGGTAAAAAGAAGACTGGTCGTAAGAAGAAGCAAGGAGGCAAGGGGCAGGCTGGTGGCAAAACTAACTGGCAAAAAGTGGGGAAAACGGCTTTGGTTGTTAATAAATTTCTCCGCGATAACAAAGTAATCTCTAGAACTGCTGGAGCCTTAAGCAGTATTGGAGTGCCTTATGCTGGGTCTGTCCAAGCCACCGCTTCAAAACTTGGTTATGGTAAGCAGAGAGGACGAGGGGCACTAAAATTTTGAAAAAAATAAAAATAGTTTGATATGACACAGAAATATATTTTTGTTAATATAAAATGGTTGCTAAAACCAAAAAAATAAGTAAGCCTAAGGTGAGACCCCCGCGGGTTTATAGGAATAAGAGCGGGAGGCCTTATATTATCCAGAAGGGTAAAAAATATTATTTTAATTTCGGTAAGAAAACAAATGATATGAACACACTTCAAATTGTTAAACTTTTTATGAAGTACTTAAGCAGACCAAAAGCAAAGTCCAGAGCCTGTCTGACTTAAGAAAAGTCCAGAGCCTGTCTGAGATTGAGCAGAATACAAGAACAGCAATTCAAGACCACTTAGACAAACTCAGAAAGGAAAGGTATGAGGGTATTGAGGCTATAGAGAAAAAGAAAAGAGAGCACGGGAGGATTTAGACGAGGGAAAGAAGATGCAAGAAAGAAAAGACATAGCCGATGCTAAGGAAAGACAAGATATAATGGATAGGGAACATAAAAGAGAACTGGCGGAGATTAAGGAAAGACAGGAAGAAAAGGATAGGGAACAGAAGAAGGAACAACGACTTATTCAAGAACTTAATGCTGAACGACTACATAGACAGATGCTATTGACAGCACAAGCTGCACTGCCGATTATAGCGAAACCGAATCCCCCTTCAAGAATGAATAAACCAAAGAAAATAGCAACTACATCTTCCCCAAAAATAACTGATATAACTGACAAAGTAAATAAACAAGAAAAAGATTTGGAAGAAGAAAAGAGACAAAGAATTATTGATGAAATGTTCTCTGAGAAAACGAGAAAAAAACGTGTGAAAAATGAAAAATCATACAATAATAAATCACCTTTAAAAAGCAGGCATTCATATCCTTATTAAAAAAAAGTTTAAACGACTATGCCACTAGTTTTAAGAGATGGTTATACACACAAAAAATCACTGAAAACATATCATCGGCAGAAGATGGATGGGATAAACTAGAACGATTTACAGCAAAAATGATTGCTAAAAATGAAAGCAAAAAGAAGGAAGAAAAAAAACTCCTGTAAATAGCACTCTATCGCCAATAGACCCGCCACGTTTTGAAACTTCTGATGCTAAACAACTTATATTTGAAATGACAAATACACAACCAGCGGAGACACAACCGACGGATGTAGCACCACCCCCGAGCATAAGTTCTGCGGAGCCACAGCCAGAGGTGCCACAGCCAGAGGAGCCACAGCAAGAGCAACCACAGACAGACGAGCAACAGCAGGGCGAGGGTCGTGGATTAATGACTAATGAAATAGATGAAATAATGAAAAAATATGGATGGTATCTCGAAGCGATAGCCAGTGATGAAATCTACAAGTTGAAGCCCGGAAGCAGAAAGCGATACGGATTTATTATAAATACCGACCCTAGCAACAAAAAAGGACAGCACTGGATGGCAGTATGGATAAGTCTAGATAAAGACAGGAGTGTTGAAGTGTATGACCAATTAGCACTTTACGAGCCAACAGAAGACTTTCAACAACAAATGAAACGGCTAATAGATAAAAGCCATCCGATAGTTATTTGTTAATAAAGGTTAATCAAGTAAAACAACAATCAAACACCTCAGACACGTGCGGTTGGCGTAGTATGAGGTTTTTAATGGGAGCGGGCGAAAGGAAACAGGTTTAAGTTTAGTTCGGGTTTCACTGACTTAAAAGAGGAAGAAGCGGAGAAGTTAAAAGCCCAGAATGGGTATGGAGATGGTGAGGGATTTAATTCATTCATCTAAGAAATTATTCGTATAATATACAATGGACTATAAGGGTGGAAGAAGTTCGGGTATCTATTACATAAATAGCAAAAATAGGATAACAGGCACAGACAGCGATTTTACATATGAAATTAATATGAAGGGGCTAGACAATCCCACACATTGTAAAACTCTTCATATTTATGTGCCGAAGTCATATTACTCTGTGGCTTCATATAATACTTTTACATTATCCGAAGACGGATATGAGGCTTTAATTACGATACCTGATGGCAACTACACAATAAACAATTTAAAAAATAAACTGGCAGAGGTGCTAACCGCAGACAGCCCTAATAATTATACTTATGTGGTATCCAGTAATAATACCAACATAGAACCAGAAGATGGAAAATTAACATTCAGTGTGTCAGAGAATAAAGGAATTCAACCCCGGTGTATATTTGATAGTGATACTCGTATTCACGAAGTTATGGGGTTTGATAAAAACTCAACATATTTCTTTGATAATGATTTTATTAAATCGCCAAATGTAATTATTTTAACTGGTGAAAAAACTCTGTATCTTCAATCGGATTTGGTAAATGAAGGTGATAATCACGTGCTTCAAGAAATATACACAGCCAACGAAATTCCTTTTGGGTCTGTTATCTATGATGGAAGCGGGTCTGAGTATGGTAAAACATTGTCCGCTAATTCAAACAAAGTGTTTAGGTTTTACCTGACAGACGAAAATGACCAAGCGATTAATCTTAATGGGTTAGGTATCGTTATGACATTACTGGTTTATCGTGAAACTAATTATTTTAGTTTATTTTTCATTCTTCAATTTGTTAAAGGCGAGGTAGATTAATTATTTTAGAATTATTTTTTTTTCTATAAATATATTCTGGTGAATTAGTTAATTTACACTACTTCAAAAACAAAACAAAAAATGCCCGTCCAATATGGAGGAGAACTCGTGCATCAGACTAAGAAACCGCTCACTGGTAAGTATGAATTAACCAAACTTACCACTCGTGAAGGCTCGCAACCTGTCGCACTTACTACTGCTGGTGGTATGGAAAACACCTTTGAAATTCCTACTCGTCCTTTGAACCTTGCGAGGAGTGTGTTGCGATTTACTTACACTCCGTCTGCCCCAGGTGCTGGTGGCCGCTACAATCGTATCTATATGGATTGTCTGTCTATGACTAAAACTATTGAATTGCGAAGCCGAAGCGGGCAGTATTTGTGTAATCTTCAACATGTGGGAAACTACACAAAGGTTATATGGAAACCAGAAATTAAGTATGAAAAATTTATGGCACTTGAAAATCAAGGTGCTGGTGTGGGTAGCGGTGCTATGCTTCAAAAGTGTAATGCTAGAAAAGTTGAAATTGGAACCGTAGCGGAAAGAGCGGCAATTACTGCTGCAGGCAATACTGCTGGATTGATCGCTGCAGTTCAAGGATATTACAAAGTGCCACTTGTTAATGCCCGCCGTAATAATGATACCGCTCTCCGCGGCCGATAGCACTGCGGGGGATTATAGTTTGGTTAATGTTCCTTTTGAGGAGGCTAAGTATTTTGAAGGTGGAACTGCCAATGCTGCCACCCCTGTTATTAATGTTAAGTTTCCTTTGGGTATGCTGTTTGGCACTATTTTTGAACTGGATAAGACTATTGGATTTAATGAAATTTTGGATATGCGGATTGTGTTGGCTGAAACCAACCGCTCTTCATTCTATGGCACTGATGCTAGTTCTATTTCCACTGGTGCTGCCGCTACTATCGCTGGTGCTATCGTCTCTAACCTAAATCTATTCCTTGCTGTTGAGACTGACCCCAATGTCATCCTCGGTGTCCAGCAAAAGATTGCGGGTGAAGTCTTTCCATTTAAGATTGAGTATCCTATCGCTTGGAAGCAAAGTCTTCAAGCAAACCAACAGAACTATGTTATTAAGATGAACCGCTCGCAGGGTGAAAGAATTCGTCGTATTTATACTTCCGCCTTTCATTTCACTGAGAGTGCTAATACTTCTTTTGATAATGACAACACAGCTGGTAGAACTGACCGCTAGGCTTTCTTTTGAAGGGCAACCCGCCGGGGGCCGGGGGGGGGGGGTAGCTATCTTCCGACCGCTTGCGAGTTTTTCCCTTGAGAGCAAAGACGGATTTTATTCTTTCTCCTCTCGAGACAGTACACCTACGGACAGGCACACCCCAGATAGTATCGGCTTTTCTTCGCGGAAGGGAGAGCCCCCCCGTCCGGCGGACCCCGCCACGCGCGGCTGCGCCCCCTCCCCGAGTAAGGAGGGGGGCCTGGGGCGGGCGGGGGGGGGGGGGGGGGGCGGACCACGGGGCGGCACGCGGCCCCCGCCGGAAGGAGGGACCGCGCGCGCGTGCCGGGGGGGGGGGGGGGGGGGCAGGGGGGTGGCCCCCCCGGCAGAACCCGCGCCCCCCCCCCCCCCGGCCAGGCCCGCCCCCCCCCCCCCCCTTCTCTCCGCCCGTGCCAGCGCCAGGGCGGCGCGTGGGTGTGGGTGACCCACGCGCGCGGGACCGGGCGTGGCCGCCGGGCCAGGCCGTAGCAGAATCGGTCCGCCATGGCCAAGCGGACGCAGAGCCAGGCGGTGCTGCCGGAGCCGTACGAGCCCTATTCTTTTCGCGGCAGCCACCCCTTCTATACGTCGCTGTCGAGCGGGGCGGGCCAGGCCCCTGCCCCGGAGGCAGACGAGGCCAACATAGTGGACACCTTCTTCGAGCAGGGCGCCGAGGACTACAGCGCCGCCGGGCAGGGCCACCTGGCCCCCGCGCACGAGGGCGCCGACCTGGTGCGGGACGCGTGCTACTGCTTGCAGATGACGGTGCCCTCGCGCTTCCTGTCGCAGCCCACGCCCCTGGGCTTCGAGACCAAGACCAACAAGGTGCACGAGGCCTTCAAGCTGCTGGTGTGCCTGTGGTGGGCCATTGCGTCGCACCCCGACCTGCTGGGCGTGGACGCCGAGAGCGCGCTGCCCCACAGCGTCCGGGCCGTGTCGGCGGTCCAGGACGAGCACGGCCAGGTCGTCGGCCACTCGCTGTGGCTGTGGGTCAACCGCGCCAACTTCGACGTGCTGCGGATCATCAACGACCTGCTGGCCGACAGCCGGGGGTACGACCCCTGCCCGGGCAGCGCGCTGGCCACGGAGGAGGCGGGGGACGGGGCGGACGCGGGCGACGCCGAGCAGCCCGACGGCTGGCGGCCGCCCGCGGCCAAGAAGCAGCGGCGCGGGGGCGGCCAGCGCCCGCGCTGGCAGCCGACCAAGTGCCCCTTCACCGCGGACTACCGGGAGTCTTTGGCGAAGCTGATGCAGAACGTGGAGTTCCTAAGCTCGGTGGTGCTGGTGGCCCGGACCCCGCAGGCGGGGGCGGACGTGTCGGCGTTCCTGCTGCGGCGGCGGACGGAACGCGTGTGGGGGGGCTGCGTGCTGGACCCGCGCGTCTTCTTCCACCCGCGCCATATGCGGCACGGGCTGCTGGAGGGCGTAGTGCCGGCGCAGCTGGACTGGGCCCGGTACGTGCAGGAGCCGCCCGCGGGCCAGGGCGGGGCGGCGACGTTCGCGGTGCCCTTCCCGGACCTGTTCTGGCGCCTGCCGTCCAGGCTGTCGCACGCCAGGTTCGCGCACACGCGCCTGCCGGTGCCCCGGCGCCCCGACCTGGAGGAAGCCCAGGGCACGGCCGAGGAAAACACCCTGCTGGGGGTGCTGGCGGCGGACGAGCAGCTCGGGCCCGACGAGCTGTGCGCGCGCGCGCGGTCGCTGGCGGGCCTGGTGCGGGCCGTGGACGGCGGGGCCGGCGGCGGCGGCGGCGCGGCCAGCGAGCAGACGATCAAGCGCCTGATGCACCAGGGGCGGCAGCGCCTGCTGGACGAGGTGGCCGAGCTGCGGCGGGGGGGCGCGTCGGCCGAGGCGTGCGCGTCGGCGCACTAGCAGGGGCTGCAGACCCTGCGGCGCGGGGTAGCCCCCTGGGTGCAGAGCCTGCTGCGGGAGGGCGGCGGCTGCTCGGACGCGCAGCTAGCGGCCTTCTCGCACCTGAGCAAGCCCCGGCCGTCCGAGGTGGACGGCACCCCCCTGCCGCTCAGCTGGTACTCGTTCCAGGCGCTCCCGGTCGACAACCTCGGGGTGTCGGACTGCTACTACGTGCGGCTGCACAACCTGTTCGAGCACCAGCTGCGGGTGGGCACGATGCACGTGGAGGCGCAGCTCATGCTGCTGGTGGCGCAGTGCTCGGTGTGGGAGACGGCGTTCGTCAACATGGTGGCGTACGGCCCGCCGGGCACGGGCAAGAGCCGGCTGCAGGACCTGCTCATGAAGTTCCTGCTGCTGCCCGGCACGACGGTGGCGCTGACCGACATGTCGACCAAGGCCATGGCCGGCAACTACGACAAGCGCGGCGAGGTGCGCGTGATGGACGAGATGCCGCAGCACTTTTTGGGGCTGCGCAACGGGCGCACCGAGGCGTCCAGCATCACGGAGACGATCAAGTCGATGCTCTCGGCGCCTACGCTGCAGTACCAGATCTGCCGCGTCGACAACGAGCGGGGGCAGCGCTTCATCGAGCAGACGTGCGCGCGCATCAGCGGCGCCTTCATCGGGGCCAGCAACACGTACCCGTGCGACTTTCTGGCCGCCATCCGGGACCGCCTGCTGTGCATCTACAGCCCCGCGCGCGAGCGGCCCGGCCACGAGCCCTGGCGCAACGTCGGGACCGAGCCGGACGTGCAGAGCCAGGCCGTGCTGGAGGAACAGGTGCGCTGGGTGCGGGACGACACGGCGCTGGGCTACGTGTACGACACGCTGCTGGCGCTGGGCTTCGCCAACCCCGTGCGCCTGTACGTGACGCCGCAGCTGCTGGGCCGCTTCTGCCAGCGGGCCGAGCAGCACGGCGTGTGCGGCCTGCACTCGCAGCGCACGATCCACCGGCTCACGGCCCTCATCACGCGCAAGATTATCCGCCGCGCCGTGTTCCTGGTGTTCCACTCGTCGCTGAGCCCGCTCATCGACCCCGGCCGGGGCACGCACTACGGCCGGCCGCTGGGCAAGGCGCCGGCGCTCGAGGACTTTGGGTGGCTGGACTTCTGGCTCAACGACGAGGACCCGTCCGTGCTGCTCACGGCCATCACCATGATCGGCGAGCACGAGTTCCACTTCCCGCAGCAGCGCGCCGTGCTGTACACCCTGGCGCGCGAGTTCTTCGAGGCCCGGCACCAGGTGCCCGAGGCGCAGCAGCTGTGGCTGCCGGCGGGCACGCGCTCGGCGTTCGTGAGCGAGCGCGTCCTGGCCGAGGACGCCGGCTCGTGCCCGCGCTACTCGCGGCTGGCCGACCCGCCCGCGGCGCGCGACAAGTACGCGCGGGCGGCCCGGCACGCCCGGGAGGAGGTCCTGCGCCACGAGCAGGAGCTGACCGCCCGGCGGCGCCGCGTGGCGCTGCAGCGCAATGGCGTGCGGCCGGGCCACTAATCCTTCTCCAAGCACGACAGCCAGCTGTTCGCCAACCACCTGGACTACGCCGAGTGCAGCCGCGCGCTGGGCGGCCTGCTGTGGAAGAACCACGCCCGGGAGCTGCGCATGGACTACCACGAGTTCAAGGACGTGCTGCACCAGCTGCTGCAGGGCCGGCCCGGCGACCGGGGGCCCGTGGTCGTGCAGCGCGCCGAGGACTTCCAGGTGCCGTCGCTGGTGATGGAGCAGGGGCTGGCGCCCGACCTGCTGCCGAGGCTCATGGTCCAGGTCCTGCAGGACCACTTTGCGCGCCCGCGCCAGATGCTCACGGGGCAGCTCGACCGCTCGCTGCAGCACTACGAGCTGTTCCTGACGGACCTGCTGCCGAACGGCGTGCCGCGCGGCCTAACGGACCCCGGCTGCCTGCCACCGCCGCCACGCCCGCGGGCGGCACGCACGAGCACCTGCCCGACCACCGCCTGCTGCCCGCCCTGCTCGGCCGCGATGCCGAGATCCGGCGCCAGCAGGCGACCGCGCTGGCCCCGCTGCTCCGGCTGGAGCCCGAGGCCCTGCTGCGCAGCGTGCTGGGCATCCACTCGTACGGCAGCGGCGCCAACCCGCTGCTGGAGACCACCCCGCCCGGCGTGGGCGGCGCCGCCGCGCCTTCGTCGTCCTCGTCGTCCTCGTCGTCGTCGTCCTCCTCCGGCGGTCTGGCCGGGCTGGGCCCGACGGACGGGCCGGAGGACATGCATGACTAAGGGCCAAGAAAGTCGCGCGCACGCGCTCCCCCCCCCCCCTCCCCCCCTCTCTCTCTCCCTGTCTCGAGCACGCGCGGGCTCCCGCGCGCCGCCCGGCTAGAGTACCCTGATTAAAAAAAGCACAGCACTTGGCTGGCTCCCTTTTGTTCCCTCTTCCTGGGAGTACTGTACCGGCGGAGGCCATCCCGTGCCAGTGAGGAAGGCCAGGGCACCAAGCAGAGTCTGTGGCGCTGACCCGTGGCTGAAGTACGAAAAGACCGGGGGGGAGGGCGAAAGAAGGCGGAAGAGAGGGGGGGGGGGCAAGAGAGAGAGAGAGAGAGAGAGAGAGAGAGAGAGGAAAGGGAAGGGAGAAAAGAGAAGCGGTGGCAGGCAGAAAGGCTTTCTCTCGCAGCCTGTCCTAAAGAGTACAGCCAGGACGCATGGGCGACCGCAGGTGCGGGCGCTGCGGCCAGGCAAAAAGGCAGAAGTTGAGCCATGAGCAGACTGTTAGTAACTCACGCCCGGGCGCTGCAGCAGTCGGCACCGTGGCGCTGCCACCCGTGGGCGCTAGTGGGCCAAGCCCGGGCGCCGGCCCGCGGGGAGTAGGCGCGCCCCCGGCCACCACTGTAGCACCGCAAAATCCGACTCGTCGAGCGGGACGACCATCTACGAATGGTTTTGGACTGCTGCCCAAAGCACTCTTAGAGACGATGGACTACGCAACCCCGGCGGACCTGAACAACCTGGCGCAAACCAGCCATAGCAACCTGCGTACGCTTGACGCCACCTCTCGGAAGCGCTTACAGGACGAGGCCAGGCTTTTTCAGCGGAACAACCACGCGATCGGAGCGAGCGCGTCGAATGGTTACGCTCTAGAGGACGAGCGGACAGTCGTCCTCGACAATTTCACCACTGCACTAAACGAACAAAAACCTGACCAATCGCCTGCGTACCAGGCTTCGCTTGAGATCTCTTCTCAGGTCGACCGCCAGACAATACAAGTGCAAGTCGGCCTGTGCCTGGCTCGGCCGGGACAAACAAACAAACAGTGCTCACAGCATGCTCCAAGCTGGTACAGCCGAGTCGCTACGACTACGACTCTTGGGTCGGCGATAGCTGGGACGCCAGTATGAACATCACCATCGCGACTGTCAGGAGTTACATCGCAGAACACGCCGAAGTCTTTGCCAGTTATGATACCCTCCGCTGGCTTCTCGACCAAGTGTGTATCCACACGCGGCAGCCGGCAGAGCTGTCATTGCTACGGCACCTGGACCCAGCTCTGAAAGAAGACATAGCTAAGTGCCTGGAGGTAGAGCACGCTATGGGTTACTGGGAATCGGTCGAGCCACAGCACCCAAAGCTGCCAGTGTTCCGCCAGGCGTACCTGGTCCCGACAGAACGCCAGCACCCCATGGTCCAGGAGGCCCTGCAGGAAGCGGAAGAGGTCCTCCGCGAAAGGAAGGACAGGAATTCTAAGCTTGTTGTGCCATCCCTCTTCCAAAATCAGCTCCGAGAGAAAACCAGAATGCAGTACAATGTTTTGCTGCGCGTCTGCATTTTCGACTCCAACAAGCTTTTACATCTGACCCTGGCTTTGTCACTTGGGAGCAACGGTTTTGTTGATGTGCTCAGCGCGACACGCACCTTGGATCCGTGGCGGCCCAGAGATATCGCGGAGTACGTTCGAGGCCATGTGGGCCTGTTCGTCGGGGAGCGGACTCTGGCCTGGCTCCACCAGGAGGTCCTAGTAAAGGGGGTGGTTCTTCCTAGCTATAGCCCCTCGAGACATTACCTGGATCCTACTCAGGCCGGCAGAAAAGCGGACGGAAGTGCCCAAGACTACAAAGAACACTGCCCCGAAATGAGCTCGATCCAGCCGCCTCATCCGGAACTACTCGGCCGCACAGCACCAGGGCTACCACCCGAGGCTGAGGAGTGAGTGAGTGACCGTGGGCACGGGCTTAGAAGCGCCGGCCCTGCCCGCCGCAACTGCGCACCGCAGGAGAGGGAGGCCGGCAGCCAGACAACGGAGACTAGCTACCCCCCCCCCCCCCCCCAGGCAGAATGAAGCCGTCGTCTCACACTTTTAATAAGAACTTGCAAGGCACCTAAGATCTACCACCACTCTTAGTCAGTGCGCTAGCTTAGCGGGGACCCAAGGTCATCATCTAAACTTGACCCGCGGCGTATCCGCCGCGACTGGCCTTCGGCCGAGCGAATGAATCCTGGCCTAGCCTAAGTCTAGCCCGCGGCAGTACGAATCACTTCCCGTGGCAGTCGAAACACTCGTCCCAATGTCCTGCCGACCAATATACTCTCCCTGTGTTGTGGCAGGTGATACATTCAATCGTAGAACTCGTGGCTTCCACGCCGAGCATATTCTCACCAAGCATGTTCTCTCCATAGCACTCGCAATCTCCCCAAAGTCCGTCGGACCAATACACTCTTCCTGTGCTCTGACACGCAGCACATTCGATGGTGGCTTTCTTTTTTCTCGTGGCACACTTGGCACGCTTAGCCCTCTCTGCCGAAGCCAGCGTGGTCCTGCATTCGCTACACGTCAATCTGTTCTCTGGAGAACACAGGGAATAGAAAAGAACATCAGGGCCACGCCGGGCGGTGGGCAAAGAAGGTCCCGCCCAGCTCGGGACACAGGCGTCGCGCAGCTGTTCGCTACCTGCACGTACCTCTAGACAGAGTGCGCCAGGAAACTGATAATAAGGCAACCAATTCTGGCGAGGGCGTGCACGTAGCACTTCGATAAAGGCTACGACCTGCTTCGAATCCCCGTCCACCACCGTGACATCAGGCCTGGTGACTTCGGTGCCCGGCCTGAGACGACCGTCAGGCACGTAGCCTTGTTCCTGTAGCCAGGCTAGACTCGCGTCAACTAGCGCTATCAGTCCGGGCTTAGCAAAATTTGCGCGCCTAGGGGTACAAGACATCTGCTCTTTGCAGGAGGGGTACAGAAACACAGTCGTGCTGAGATTGCGTGCTAGGTAGACTTTGGTTGCGAGCTGCGCAAAGAACTCACGAGAGTGCAGGCGTTCTGCCTCATCGGTACAGAGACGATGCAAGTTCTTCTCGTTGTCGTGTCGGAAATAGACCCCCCGACTCTGTTTGTTCCCTGTACTCTCTTGTACGGGAGTCACTGCTTGACCGCAGGCGGGGCAAACCAGACGACCAACCAATGCCTCGGGACGTAGTAAGGCCTCCTCGGCAGTCAGTAATTCTAGCGGTCCGCATGTCTCAAGAGGTGCGCCGGGACGGGTGACAGCGGCAAAAGGGATCAGCCAAACTCGGAACACAGACCGGCTGTTCGTGTCTACAGCATCTTGCCGATGGCCTGCCACCTCAGCTGTCGAGGTCATCCGGGATCTGTGTGCAGGCACGCTGTCGGGACAAACCACCACCGGAAGGGGCTAGGGAGGAGGGAAGAGAGGGCGCGCTCAGAAGAGGAGACGACTTCTCCTGTGCGCCGGGGGCTCCCCCCCTCCGCGCTCCCTTCCTTCCCCTCTCCTGTCCCTCGCCTCCCTCCACGCTCCCCTCCTTCCCGCTGCCCGCCTGCCCTTCTCCTGTTCCCCGCCCTTACTTTCTTTCTGCCGTCCCGGGGAAAGGACAGCGAGCGTGCGCTGGGCAGGAGAGGGGCCTACACACACCGCCACCCGGCGCACTCCGTCGGCCGCGTGCATGCAGCCGCCCCACAACCCCCGTGCGGAGCGTGGTACCGATGCAGAACCGGCTGAGCGAGCTGTCCGCCAAGATGCGGACGCGTGCCCAGCGCCGTCGTCCTTCCACCGAGCCCGAGCACACGGCGGTGGAGTCCTCGTCCTCTGAGAGTGAGACAGAGGACGGTGAGCTTGAGGGGCAGGTTTCCGCTGACGCACAGCCGCCACGCGCGGTGGCGTCGGTTGCCACCAACGCCGCGATTCAAGACAACTCCTTGCTCATGGGCCTGAGTGAAGAAACCCTGAAGAAAGCTATTCAACGCCAGCAAGAGGGTTTCTATGCAATTACCGACGTCATCGCCGCCCTCAAGGGCTGTTCGACCAAGGCTGCTAGAAAGGACTATGACCGACTGAAGGATAAAATAGGCGACCCCAACTTTGGGGTGCATGGGGTTCTTCCTAAAAAAATTGCATTCAAACGTTCGAATGGGCCAAGGGGCGCGGCAATAGATTGTTATCAGTTGTGCCACCTACTTAAGATCCTGCCTTTGGTCCCTGGCTCAGCCGGCATCGGTATCGCCCGCACAGGCACGAGTCGCAATATTGGCCTGCTCGCGCTGCAGTTGCTGGGCCCGTTTGCCGGGTAGCATGGAGAGTAGCATCATCAGGTGCTTGAGCAAGCAGCAATCAACTGTTCGACCCAATTTACCATCCGCACGATGAAACTGGATCCTGTGGATTGAAACCTCTGGGTCGAGTTTTTGTGCCAGCTTCACTTTGAGACGGTCGTAATATTGCTGTGCATCCTTCCGCGAGCAGGGCAGAAAGATCCCCACACAATCCACAATACAGTACAGGTTCTTCGACCGGCGCGCAGCCGCAAAATGTTCTTCGCGCAGACCCAGCACTAGCGGGTTCGACCTTATGGCGCCGTCGGTGGCACCAGGTGTCAGTAGGCTAATGGAGGCCGGGGGGACTACGGCAGACGCTTCCGCCTCTGGTAGAGAGTCGTCTGAGTCACTTGCCGACCCCAGAGCCTGGTCCGGGGCCTCGGTCGGCCGCGCGATTCTGGCTCGTGCCTTCATACCGAGCAGCACCAACCGGTTCTGCAGACACGGCGCTTTCGTTCTGCCGGTCATGGATGCGGCCGCAACACGTACAGCCGAGGGAGGGAACGGAGCGCAGACTATTTTCCTCGCACACGTGCCCCGTCCTCTCCCGGGAAGAGGGAGACAAGGCACGCTGTGTCGTGGGCTGCCGCTGCCCCCTCCTTTCCACTTCCCTCCGTCTCCCCCCCCCCCCCCCCCGGGCCGTGCACCCACGCCCCTTCCCGGGCACGCCGGGGGGGCTTGCCCCCCACCGGGGCCGCCGTGCTACCGTCCCTGCCCACCCCCTGCCATCCGGTAAGTGTATTAGCGGGGTGCAGGAAGGCGGGAGCGGGGGGGGGGGGGGGGGGCTGTGCGGCCCCGCCCCCGTGCGCGTGCCTGCCCCGCCGCCCGGCCTGTCCCCCCTCCCCGCCGCCCGGCACGCCCCCCCCCCCCCCCCCCCGGCCCCGGCCCCAACGCCTCCGTACTCCGGCCGCCAGAATGCAGACCCGTGCGCAGCGCCGTCGCTCTGCCGCCGAGCCCGAGCCCACGGCAGAGCCGTGGTGTTCCGACCACGGGGGAGAGGGCGTCGTGGCAGGAGACAGCGAGAGAGAACACGTTCAGAGCTCACGGCAGGCTACGCAGCGACCGAGCGACCGTCGGGCAGAGCTTGTGCCTGTCATTCCCCGCTACTCGTCGGCGGCGGGGCCCCCTGTCTGGGATGGCAGCAATATCTCTGCTCTTACTGGTGCCGATCACCTGCGGGCCACCGAGAACTCCCTGCGCGGCCTCCATTCCGATGTCGAAATAGATACACAACCAGTCTATCTGGGATTTGTCAGGCCCCTGACGAACGAGAGGCGCTTCATGTCGCGTGCCCTGGTACGGCGCTGGGTCCTAGAGCACCGCCGCAGCATCTTTTTTGGAGACTACTTTGACGAGAATGGTACACAGAGAGGGGGTAGAGTGCGTGCCGTGCTTGCTGATGGTGCGGGTTGCCGAGGTGGCTGTGACTGGGCAGGCATTCAGAAGCTTCGCTTTCACATTGGCCAGTTTATTCCTGAATCCGCCGGCGGTCCTGAGCATCCGCGGAATTATGCCCTAATGCCGGCGATATTCGATCCCGCGTTTTCGTCTTGGCGGATGCCTGCCAGGGCTCAGTATGTGGGTACCTCTCCTCTGTGTAGTATTGGCCTATGCGAGTTGCTCTTGTAGGCAACACGGCCGCCCGCGCTGCGATCCTGTTTGCCGAGTACATCCACACGAAGGCCAAGCTGCAGGTCACCTTGGACGACATGGAGATGTTTTAGCTCTGTCTGTGCTCCTTTTCTTTATTAAAGCCTGAGTGTTTTTGCTGATTCGTAAGCAACATCCGTGCAGCCGCCCCATAACCCCCGCACACGGCGTGGTACCGATGCAGAACCGGCCGAGCGAGCTGTCCGCCAAGATGCGGACGCGTGCCCAGCGCCGTCGTCCTTCCGCCGAGCCCACGGCGGTGGAGTCCTCGTCTTCTGGGAGTGAGACAGAGGACGGTGGGGCTTGAGGGGCAGGTTTCCGCTGACGCGCAGCCACCACGCGCGGTGGCGTCCGTGGCCACCAACGCCGCGATCCAAGACAACCCCTTGCTCATGGGCCTGAGTGAAGAAACCCTGAAGAAAACTATCCAACGCCAGCAAGAAGGTTTCTATGCGATCACCGACGTCATTGCCGCTTTCAGGAATTGCTCTATGACAGCGGCAAGAGTGGATTGCGACCGACTGAAAGAGAAACTGACCGAAAAACAAAATTTTTTTTCGTCGAAAAAGATAGCCTCCAGGCGCGCTGATGGGAAGATGGGTATCGCTATTGATTGTTACCGGTTCTGCGACCTGCTGAAGATCTTGCCCTTGCTGCCCGGGCCGCAGGCCCGCCGTATTCAGCATGAGCAAGCCAACCTCGCCACCCGTGCCTGTGCGGGCGACCACGAGTTAGAACAGGCCCTACCCCTCAGGCGGTAGGAGCTGTCGGAGGCTACCAGGCGCGAGCTGCTGGCGGGGGTGAGCACGACGCAGCCCGCGCTGCCTACCGCTGCGCCGGTGGTTACGTCGTCGCCGACTGCCGTACCGACGGCAGGTGCGGTGGAGGTGCCACCACCACCGCCGCAGGAGGTAGCGGAGCCGGCAGTGAAGCGGCGGTGCTTCGAGCTGCTGGGGTCGGAGCGACAGTTGCTAGAAGCGAAGCGGGAATGGGCCCTCCTCGAGCGCGTGGTTGGCGAAGAAGAGCTGGTAGCACTGGAGGCCGGCTGGGCCCTGGAAAAGAAACAGCTGGAGGCCGGCTGGGCCCTGGAACAGAAGCAGCTGCAACTCAGGTGCGAAAGAGTGGTAGCCAACCAGCAGGCCGTCTCCCGCGTGTATCAAACCGCCGTGGACTTATACCAGCAACAGCTGCAGGAGTGGGGGGGGGGGGGGGGGGGGGGGGCTGGCGCTGGACGCGCGCGACGTCATGTTTTTCAGTGACGAGAGAAGAGACAACGCCAGGAGAGCGCTCGCGCCGGTGGGGCGCGCGGGGGTTTGTGCCACGTTCGAGCAGGCGTTGGGCAGCCACGCGGCGCTGCCGGCCCGAGGCACGCTGCCGAGACAAGGGGAGCGGAGGAGGGTGCTAGGGGAGAGGAGAGAGGCCTCCCCCCCTTGCGCTCCCCTCCTTCCCCTCTCCTGTTCCTCGCCTCCCTACTCTCCTCTTGCTGTCCCGGGGAAACGGCGGCGTGCGTGGGCCGGGTGGGGGGGGGGGGCTACCGCACACCGCCGCCCCCCACCCCGCGCCCCGTCGGCCGCGTGCGTGCAGCCGCCCCACAACCCTGCGTACGGCGTGGTACCGATGCAGAACCGGCTGAGCGAGCTGTCCGCCAAGATGCGGACGCGTGCCCAGCGCCGTCGTCCTTCCGCCGAGCCCGAGCCCACGGCGGCGGAGTCCTCGTCTTCCGGGAGTGAAACAGAGGGTGATGAGCTCGGGGAGGAGGTTGCCGTCGTCGCAGCCCAGCCAGCCCGCGCGGTAGCGCCGGGCGGCACCAACGGTGCGATCCAAGACAATCCCTTGCTCATGGGCCTGAGTGAAGAAACCCTAAAGAAAACTATTCAACGCCGGCAGGCGGGTTTCTACGCGATCGTCGACGTCATCGCAGCCTCGAAGAGCTGTTCGACCAAGGTAGCTAGGAAGGACTATGACAGACTGAAGGAGAAATTGACGGAACCCCATCTTGGGGGTTCTGTCCAAGAAAATTGCCTTCCAGCGCGCTGTCGGAGGCTACCAGGCGCGAGCTGCTGGCGGGGATGAGTACAGCGCAGCCCGCGCTGCCAAGCGCTGCGCCGACAGTCACGTCGGCGCTGGCCGCCGTACCGGCGGCAGGTGCGGTCGAGGTGCCACAGGAGGAGCTAAAAATACTATACAACCCTTGACGGCTCTCGTCTACAGCAGTTTGATATTGACACAAAGGAAAATGAGGACTATATGATTTTGAAGGATAAGTTGAAGGGAACTGCTAGCCTAAACAGCGATATCTATCATTACAACTGGTTCCACGTAGATACTTGGGACAATAACCGCCCGCTGTGCGATAAGGACACAGACGGCTATGAGGTGAGCGGTTTGAGCCTAGACACTGAGAGGCGATATGAATTCGTTTCAACTACAAGTAATAATGCGAGTGGTGGTGGCATAACTAATCTTAACCATTACACATTCGCCATTCTTCAACGTAGTGTGCTTGTTAAGGGAATTGAAATTTTGATGAGTTAAAGATATTTTATTCATATACTTCGTATCTTCATAAAACATCAAATGCAGTTAAAGTAAAGAATTAATAGATTAAATATTTTTTCCAAAATAAAAAACGATGTTTTAGAATATAAACGAAGTGTTATAGCAAAAATCACAAGTGATTTTTTTTATAAGAGAGAGTGCGGAGCACGAATCGCAATTCTAAAATATCAATGAAAACTCACCAGAGAAACTTAATCGCAGAAAATCCGGATGGAGAATTCATAAATTTCAAAGTTGGATATGATGGTGATATTGAAACAAATCATTCAAAAACCGCTTTTGGCGAAGCAGTAGTAGGTCAATTAACACCAGTTTTACAGGAAATCTTTCCATATACCATTAACACTAGGATATGGACAAAAACAGAAACAAAATTATCTGTGTCATTTTTGAATAATATGGCAGCATTAACAACTCAAGCGGATGCCACGGCGGATGCTAGACTGGTAAGTAAAAGGAGAATAAAATATAGAACTGGAACGGGTGTCCTCGCCCGCTTTACTGCTATATGGACAACGGATGATACAAAAGATTACTATTCATATATTGGAATAGGAAATGAACTCGTTGATGGATTTTATTTCTCCAAAATTAGAGCACGAATGAATATTGCACATTGTAAAGGAGGTGTCGTAGATTATATGGACCAAGCAGACTGGGATGACCCGTGCGATGGAACTTCGGCTATGGCAGAAGTAGTTTGGAGCACAGGAAATGTATTTCAAATTCAATTTCAGTACCTTGGGGGTTGGTGCTATTAAGTTTTATATTGAAAATCCCATAACAGGATTATTTCAATTAATTCATATGATTGACTATGCGAATGCTAATACTGAGGTAAGCCTGCGAAATACGACATTACCTTTTACAGCAGTAATGAAAAATGATACAGCGATTGGAATACAAACTCTTAAAACAGCGAGTGCCAGTTTATTGATTGAGGGGCCAAATACTATTAATATCAGCATAACAAATTCGATTGAGGGTAGTGAAGTTGCTCACACCACAGAAGGACCAATATTGAGTTTACGAAATAAGGCAAAATATGATAGTGATGGTGCTAACTTAGACAATTATTCATTAGTATATCCATCATTGATAAGTCTTAGTAATGAAGACGGAAAAACAAATATAGTCAGAATGGTGTTGAATGGAACTTTAACTGGAGCAGTGTATGCTGATGTAGATACAAAATATTCAATAGTTGATACTGACAACAGCGACTGCCATCGCCAACGGAACAACAATTTTTAAAATTTATATTAATGCAAGTTCAACTCAACAAATTAATCTAAGAAATTATGATATTTATCTGTCTCCAAGTGATGTATTAACTTTTACACAGAAATCAGTTTCCACTACTAATAATGGTGGAAATGTCAATATTATTGCTAATTTTATAGAAGACCAGTGATGTGGATGGAAGAATAAAAAAAAAAACGACGTTTTATGGAACCGCGTAGCGGGTGAATAAAATATCACAGATATTTTTTTACCGCATCTTTGTTGTTAAAATAAGGTTGTTGAATTAAATATTCAAGGTATGGTTTATCAATCTTAGCGACATCTTCAATTTCCATTTTTTTATACTTGCCATATTGAAGAAAAATATCAGTTTGCTGACCGAAGGTCGCATCTTCAACTACGTTGGAGTCATTTTTTTGCTATATCTTCGCCAACATTAGCCTTGATTTCAGTGATACCTGTCTCGCTCACAACAAGATCTGTTTCCTTAAAAGGAGTGATTGGTTCTTTGTCCGTTATGGCTTCCAATGGAATAACTACTTTCACATTGTCGTCGCGGGGCTTGTATTGCTCATAGAAAGATACAATGTCAGGTTTAGTCCATTTAATTGTCGGCTTTTTTATTTCGCTGTCAAGGGTCCATTTGTCAATTTCGTTTAAGTAGTCCTGTTAAGTATTCAGGTCCGACATCATTTATATAATATACATATCAATTTTTATTAAATATTTTTTTTTTACTTCACTTTTAATGTCTGTAAATTTTTCAAACCAAGGCTGTTTCATAACCCATTCAAGATATGGCTTATCAATAACTGCTACATCTTGAATTTTCTTACCTCTATATTTACCAAACGGAAAAACATCGGTTGGCTTTCCTTCTCTACTTTTTTCAATAGCCTTAATTTCTTCATCAATTATCTGTTGGACATCTCTTACTGAAAAGAATTCCTTATTCTTCTCAATTGAAAATTTTCCAAATTTTTCACATAGTCTAGCGAGGGTGGTCATTGGTCTATATATAGACTGGTAAAAAAAATTATGGGAAAAAATTAATTAATTGATATTTTATTCAGATACTTCTCGTATCTTCATAAAACATCGTTTTATACTTTAATGGTGGACGATGTTTGAGAATAAGCGAGAGTGCGTAGCACGAAGTGAAATTCTCAAATATCAAAGCCGTGTGGTGTACTATCATTTTCGTTGATAAACTCACGACCGCACCATCTTGTTGTATTAACTACTTTTACTACATTCTTTTGGTGTTGTATGCTAAAATGCTCAATATGTTGTTGTTTGCTGTTTCTGCTAGTATGTATTTTCTTCATTATAAAGTCTCTGGTATTGGTTAAACTTTCACCCTTATCCATTAATTCATAAGCGGTTGGATTTAATTTTTTTAATCCAAACCTTTTCCTCTAAAGTGGAAATGAGTTTTACCTTTTTCTTCACCTTTCTTTACATGCTCTAACATATATAATTTTGGTGCTACCCATATTCCCCTTATTATTTTACAATCTGTTCCAAGGTCATCATCCATTCCACCGATTGTTTTATCTCTAAATCTCTTTATCCGTTCAATGTTTCTTACATGGCTTTGAATGCTGTCTGTATCTGTATAATAATAATCTCTGTCTGGGTCGTTGTCTGGGTTGGCTTCAGTCATATATTTATACATAATTCGTCTGCTGTATGCTAGGATAAATGCCCCGTATTGAGTGGGCTTTGTAATTTTTTCTTCTTTCAATTTGTCATCTCTTGGAATACCAGAAATTAACCATAACTCGCCATTAGCCTCTTCACAAGTGGCTTCGCCACGTTGCGACGCTCCGCTCGCAAACTTTTCAATATCCGTTATTAACATGTTTAGCCCAGAATTTTCAATACTCGTGATTTTTTGTTATGAATTTACTTACACAATTAATCGGTCTTTGAATTGTCTTTCCGTATAAAGCATTCATAAATAACTTTGCTAATAAATACTGCGGTGTGCCCTTCTTTGAGTTTTGTTTCCGTTTGAATAACTCTAATATGTAATCTTTGAATACTGGTTCAGCACCTTTCGAATAATACCCCCGATTGATTTTGACTTGGTAGCCAAGTTCAATCATATCTTCAATATCTACAGAAGTAAGCCATTGGTCTTTCATATCTTTTAATTCCCACTTTAAGCAACCTTTACTATCCCGGAAAGGCACTCGCGGGTGTAATAGATTTTTTCGAGATATGTAATCAACATTATATATACCCATTTTCCCTTTCATTTCTCCTTCACATTCCTTTATTTCACCAGTCATAAATAATTCATCGCCGTTATAAAGACTTACAACATCAGCATTAATAAGATAAATCTACAACCTCATCAAAGCCGATTTCACCATTTATGTATTTTTGATATTGCTCTGAAATAAATCGCCTTTTGCTTGGATAAGTTCTAGCACCTTATACAGCCTTTCTAAAGTCTCCTTCTTGTTTTAATTTTGGAAGTGGGATAATATATTTTTTTTATCTATTTTCTTTTTCCAAAGATTAAATGTTAAAGAAGACGTAGACATAAATTCAGAAAGATTTGTTTTATGTTCTTCAAATATTGGTTTATTTAGTGTTTCATATAATTCTTTCAACCCCATAACATCCTTCTCTAAATACACCAAACATTCTTTTTTCATTTCCTCATCCATCCTTTCCATCGTTTTGCTTTGTCGTGGTCAAAATCACCTTTCAAAACAACATCCTAAACTTTCAAGGGTCTTTTTAAGACTTCCTTCAGTGTACTTAGAAATGTCCCAGAATTTCATATTTTTGAATTCCATTGAAATAATCGCACCATTATTCATTAATGGAGTGCTTTTTATCTTTCTTTTTGTAGTGAGTAATGGTCAAATTTACTCCCGTTAAAAGCATTAACATATAATGTTGCTTTTGGTTTTTTTTGCTAAGTCTTCCGTATATTGAAAGATTATATCAATGAGTTTTGAAATACAATCATCTCCAGCGACATATTTAAAACCAATATCTGCAATCGTATAACCCGCTATATATGAAGTATGAAGTTCGTCTGTATTTCTGTATGTTTCTAAATCATAATGAAAAATCTCATCTTAATTATTATATTTCATTTCCTTAAAAGTTGTTAAAAAATATTAACTTTGTCTTTCTTTTCTCTTAGTTTAGCCATCGCATATGTAATTCTTTTATAATTACATCTGTGATTATTAAAATAAGTTTTAAAACAATCTTTACATCTCTTTTTGTTTCTTTTTATGAAACTCATATAATGTCCTTTAAGTAGATAACAAAGGACATCGGCTGATATTAAAGGGTCTTCATAGTTTTTGAATGTCTGTTTGCTTGTCGCATCAGTTATTTCAAAATACTTACTTTCAATACAATATTTTTTTAAGATTTCATATCCTATTGAAAGTGGTATATATGAATTATGTTCAAGGTTAAACTCACTTCTAATATCATTACATACTTTTTTTATTAAGTTTTGATTTGCCTTTCAACGGTAAATTTAATATATCCTTAAAAAATAGAAGAAACAATTATTGTCCTTACTCCTTGGATTAACATGAATTCCTTCATCTGTTTTATGTTTCTTATCACTTCCTGAGAGATTACAACCGCCTCCGTCTTCCTGAATAAATTCAATCCTCATAAATTGAATGAAGCGGTCGTATCCATTAGCACTGGCTTCTAAATTTTCCTCATTGTATTGATAAATAGAATTAAATAAATCTTCAATATCCTTTATCCTTACTGCGTTGAAAGTTTTCCATCTATAAAACCTTTCGTCATCAGTATCCGTAATATACGCAAACTTAACGTGAATACTCGCATTCTCTGTCATACCTCTGCTTCTAATATCTCTTACTGCTCTCATTATTGTAAAATCTATCTAATCCATATCATAGAAATTGATATCAAGTTTTTTAAAGCGGTATGTGTATGAATTTAAGGTCCTATTTCGCGTTGGTCTTAACTCAATAAGTTTTACCTCTTGCTTCTTCGCTTCCTGCGTCTTAGTTTCCCGCAAATGTGCCCTAGTCTTCAATAGTTTCCTCACATTTTCACTCAGTCTTGGTGCTGATGGTAGGGGTGGTGGCATACTTTTTATATCAATGCGGATATAAAAATTATAAAAAATAATAATAAATTATGTTATATATAAATATAATAATATTTTATCTTTAAATAGAAATTCATTTCAATGCATCCTCCATTCTTTTCAACTTAAGTAATGCTTGCTTTACTTCATCTCTTTTTTTCTTTCTTCTTTCCGCTATTATTGCTTTATTTTGGTTGTAATACTCCATTGACTTCTGCCTATGTCTTTCTGGGTCTTTTTGTATAAATTCTCTCGCCTTTCTCCGTAATGCTTCCTTTTTCTCTTCTGGTGTTTTGTATATCGGCTTTCTACCCATTATATAAAAATCGCTGGTATATAAATAGTAAAAAAATAATCTTAATATAAAATAATAATTATTAAGGGATAGTAATTTCTATTGCATAATGTTTCCCTAATCCTCCTCCATAGATTAAATATTGAACTTGTTTTCTTCCTTCAACCTTTAGAGCCTCTGCTAGTCACTTATTAATATATCCAAGTTGTTTTCCACTTTCTGTTTCAACCTTTATCGCATTTTTATCAAATTTATTTTCTGGTTCGTGTTGAATAAAAACCTTTTCACACTACTTCTTCGGAGATAAGAAATATTATCTTGTCTCCCTTCAAATGAAACACCCACAACTCTCGTCGTTGTCATATTTTTTATATATACATAAATAACATTTGTTTAAAATAAAATTAATTATTTGTTTTTTTTTTTCGTAATATCTTTATATGTCATCGTTTCTATATGCTATACGAATTACTTTATGACCGCCTATCATAACTTCTTCTTTCTCCACGAAAAATTCTTTATGAAACTTTGTTTTTTCGTGTGTGTATTTGCAGTATATTCCTATCGTCTTTCCACAGACACGTATATTTTTCTTTAATCTTTTGTTTTCTCCATTCTTACTTCTTTGGCTTCGCTAATTGTTTGTAACTTGAGTCAGTATTTTTATTATCTTCTTCGTATTTTGATAAGACTTCCTTTTCGTAAAACTCCCTTGCTTGCTTTTCTGCTTCTTCCTTTGACCTCTTTTTTGTTATACATATTTCTTTCTTCTTCACACCATTCTCACACAATTTTATATAAACTCTATCTTGAGAGACATATACACCGCCTTTCGTAATTTTTCTAACCATTTTATATTAGACACTTTTTATTTACTTAATAAGTAATTTAAAAGCGTCGGATAGATATATAAATTTTTCTCTAAGTGTGCTATAGAAGGCTATTTGTCTGTTTTTGTTTCTTTGTATTCATAATCAATAGGAGCCGTTGCAACAACCTGGTCGAAGTCGTGAATTTGCAAAAATTCATGACGAGTTCCAGATTATCAACTACTTGACCGGCCGGGACGGCGGAGCGGGAGCCGGGCGGAGGGGCAGGGGGAAGTTCCCTGCAACTTGAGGCTGGACAGTGGGTCGCCCTCGTAATTAACTTGCGACTTTATGTTTCTTTCAAGTTGTGCTTGGTTTAAGGGTAAGGAGGTGGATACTGCGTGCCTTTACATAGGGTAATTGTTAGTGCTGCGTCGTACATTTTGTGTTTGTCGTTTGAAGCGAAGCTAGGTTCTGCAACGTTTGTTGTACATTCAAATGGTAAGTTGATGTATTCTAGGTATTTTGATCATATTTGACTTTGACTGTCTTATGTGCTTTTTTCATGTACTCGGACAGCCTATCGCCAGGGGCGATTCAGCAGACGATGGGATTTCTGATATGAATGATGCTTCTGGACAGACCTAGCAAATTTTCGCTGATATTAACTTGTAAGTTTGTGCGTCTACATGATGAGACCGCTTGTGTGTTGTGTAGTGTTGCAATTGTGATGGTGCAAGGTTTTTGCTCTTTATTCTCCTGCGTCGGGCTGCGTCTTAGCTGAGATGTCCTAGGCCCTGATTAAGGGGGAGCAATGGACAAATTAATTAGATCCTAGTCCACTACAGCATAACCGTACAGTGATGGTATCTTCACTCTTATTTTTTTCTGGTACTGGTGGCAAATTACTGGTGGCAAATTGCATTTTATGTTCATATATTACCAATTTTGTGAGGTTGGTTTCCTTTTTGGTTCTTTTGAATCTCAGTAAAATGGTGGTAGACAACTGGGATCCCGGAGCCTCCGGTTAAGAGGCTAGTTTCCCTAGCCGGACCTTCAAATTGTCCATCGGGAATAACTGGGAAGTGTGAGAGTAAAATAGAGGTGGTACCAAGAGAAATAAAAGTGGTACAATAAATGAAGCGTTAAAAAAAAAAAAAAAGATATAAATAACTATAGTTGCCACCAGCCGCGAGCCAAACCCTACAACGCACAATCCAGCTTGACGCGACATGGTATGCCATTACATCACAGTATTCTCTTATTATCAATAAAACTTGTGCGTAAAAATTATTGATACATACATTATCAATACATTGCATTTTTAGTACTAGATGGGTGCGTAAAATGAAGATGCATACATGTAGATATTATTATAATATCAACCCAATTACCTCGAACATAGATAAAGCAGGTGATATATAATACTGTGCATACGCAAGAACGCAAATACATACACACTAGTATTAATATATATATCTCACGCACTGTGACCTCGAAATAGATGAAA
>WBZZ01002242.1:117500-120000 GCA_019918135.1 Paulinella micropora | reverse complement strand
GTTAGTCAGTCAGTCAGTTAAATAGTTAGCTAGTTAGTTAGTTAGCTAGTTAGCTAGTTAGCTAGTTATTTAGTTATTTAGTTATATAGTTAGTTACGATTATCGAGACATTTCGGCCGTGCGTCGTAGATAAACAGGTACAGATAGTTCTGATAGATATCTATGTAAGTATGTCGTGGAGTCACTGTACCCCTCCTGCTCGTACACGGTGCCGGCTTCGAACTTACCGTCAGACTCCGCGTGTGCCCTGCAGAATGTCGTGACAAGAACAGACAAGAGAGGGATAGACACTCATGCAGGATGAAGAAGAAGAACGTGGAGGGAGGGGCAGAGGGAGGGAGGGAGGGAAGGAGGGAGGGAGGGAGAGAGGGAAGGAGAGAAGGAGGGAGGGAGGGAGGGAGGGAGGGAAGAAGGCCAGAGGAAAGAAAAGACAGGGCATGCCTGAGCACTCCGTACAAGAAAAGGCAAGAAGAGCTGTCGGAACTACTGGACACGCTAGCCGCAGTCTGCAACTACACAGCATACAGAGCATACAGAGCATACAGACATACAGACATACAGACATACAGACATGCATACATACATACATGCATACATGCAGACATACAGACATACAGACATACATGCATACAAACATACATGCATACATACAACATGCATGCATGCATACATACACACACATACACACACAAGCATGTATGTATACATACCATACATACATACGTACGTACATACATACATACATACATACATACATACATACATACATGCATGCATACATACATACATATATACATATACATACATACATACATACATACATACATACATACATACATTCATTCATATATACATACGTACATACATACATACATACACACATACATACACACATACACACATACACACATACATTCATACCGGCCCTGGTACGTAAGGCCACGCTAAGACTCGGTTCATACCTCGCGTAGCACACACACACAGCGAGACGGGATATGGAAATATCCCGTTTGACGTACGCAAAATCCGTTGAATTTAGACCGGGATATCCTGTTTAAACGGGAAATAAACGGGATATCCCGTGATCCTACGCTGTGACATGTATACATACTTAACATACCAGCATGAAATGCATAAATGCACAACAGACCTTGCAGGGGAACGAAGTCCTTCTTGCTCTTTTTCTCCGCCCATAGCCAGCCCTATTCATGTATGTATGTATGTATGTATGTATATATGTATGTATGTATGTATGTATGTATGTATGTATGTATCTATGTACGTGTTGAAGCCGAGAGCTCAGCGCTGCCAGCAGAAGCAGAGCCACTCCGCCCACCCCTACACCGCACACCGATCATACACCGGCCCAGTAAGCGATACATTCAGATATGCATGTATGTGTTTATGCAGGTCAAAAGTGTGGCTGTTTACCGGCAAAAACGCGGGACGGCCGGGTTAGCAGAGACGGCCCGATCGCGTCAGCATCCGACCCAGCCAAACTGACGTAGTCGCACTCGCTCATGTGGGAGTTGGGTTGAGGACACAAGGACAGCTCATACGGGAATACCTGTGTGTGCGGGTGTGTATGTGTGTGTGTGTGTGTGTGTGAAGAGGAAGAGCAAGAGCAAGAGGAGGAGTAGGAGAAGGAGGAGGAGGAGGAGGAGGAGGAGGAGGGGAAGGAGGAGAAGGAGGGGAAGGAGGAGAAGGAGAAGGAGGAGGAGGAGGAGGAGAAGGAGAAAGAAAAAGAAAGAAAGAAAGAAAGAAAAAGAAAGGAAGAAAGGAAGGAAGGAAGGAAGTGAGAAAGAAAGAAAGAAAGAAAGAAGGAAGGAAGGAAGGAAGGAAGGAAGGAAAGAAAAGAAAGAAAGAAAGGAAAAAAAAAGAAGGAAAAGAAGGAAAAGAAGGAAAAGAAGGAAAACAAAGAAAAAAAGGAAAGAAGGAAAAGAAAAAAAAGAAAGAAAAGAAAGAAAAGAAAGAAAAGAAAGAAAAGAAAAGGAAAAAAAAAAGAGAGAGAGAGAAAGAGAGACATATCTAAGCAAAAATATAAATTTTAATAACTATAATATAATATTAATACTGAGCCGCTGAATACAAATTTAATATTGAATATCTTCCTTAATACGCTCAACTGAATAACTAGGTTCCCACCTTTGATGAAGGTATAACTTACTAGCTATACTTTTCACGTGGAAGTTCCCTGAGTCCAATTGTAAAAATTGTTCTCTCAATAAAAACGAAGAAGAAGAAGAGAGAGAGAGAGAGAGAGAGAGAGAGAGAGAGAGAGACAGAGAGGAGAGGAGAGGAGAGGAGAGGCGAGGAGAGGAGAGGCGAGGAGAGGAGAGGCGAGGAGAAGAGAGGAGAGGAGAGGAGAGAGAGGAGAGGAGAGGAGAGGAGAGGAGAGGAGAGGAGGAGAGAGGAGAGGAGAGAGGAGAGGAGAGGAGGAGAGAGGAGAGGAGAGAGGCATAAACTACTACACTTTTACAATATCATATATATTCATATC
>WBZZ01002242.1:65000-75000 GCA_019918135.1 Paulinella micropora | reverse complement strand
ATATCAGTCTGTCTATCTATCTACCTTCCTACCTACCTTGCCTAAGCTGGCGACTGTTCTCTTTACTGTCTATCTATCTACCTACCTACCTAAGCTGCCGAGTGTTCTCTTTACTGTCTATCTATCTACCTACCTACCTACCTGCCTATAGCTGGCGAGTGTTCTCTTTACTGTCTATCTATCTACCTACCTGCCTAAGCGAGTGTTCTCTTTACTGTCTATCTATCTACCTCCCTACCTACCTGCCTAGCGAGTGTTCTCTTTACTGTCTATCTATCTACCTCCCTACCTACCTGTTCTCTTACTGTCTTATCTATCTACCTCCCTACCTACCTATCCTAAGCTGCCGAGTGTTCTCTTTACTGTCTTATCTATCTCTCCCTACCTACCTGCCTAGCGAGTGTTCTCTTTACTGTGCTATCTATCTATCTATCTATCTATCTATCTATCTATCTATCTACCTACCTACCTACCTACCTACCTACCTACCTACCTACCTTCCTACCTTCTTACCTACCTACTTCCCTACTTACCTACCATCCTAGGCTAGTTGGGCGCGTGTGCGAGTGTTCTCTCAGTGTCTATCTATCTATCTATCTATCTACCTACCTACCTTCCTTAACCTACCTTCCTTCCTACCTACCTACCTACCTACCTTCCTACCTTCCTACTTCCCTACTTCCCTACTTACCTACCTTCCTAGGCTAGCTGGGCGCGTGTGCGAGTGTTTACTCAGTGTCTATCTATCTACCTACCTACCTACCTACCCTACCTACCTACCTACCTACCTACCTACTTTCCTACCTACCTTCCTACTTCCCTACTTCCCCCTACTTACCTACCTTCATAGGCTAGTTGGGCGCGTGTGCGAGTGTTCTCTCAGTGTCACCCATTACGCGTCGAAGTGCAGGTATGTATGTATGTATGTATGTATGCATGTATGTATGTATGTATGCATGTATGTATTTATGTATGTTTGTATGTATGTTTGTATGTATGCATGTATGTATGCATGTATGTATGTATGTATGTATATATGTATGTATGTATGTATGTATGTATGTATGTATGTATGCATGTATGTATGTATCTGTACGCTGTGCCTATTGTGAATGTTGTCCGCATCTAGCCAGCCTGCTTCCCCCGCCTCTAGTGTCAACAAAAAGCACCAGAACCAAAGAAAATAGCGTGCCTTTTTCGTGATATGGTCGATCGTGATGTGTTGGTGATATGGTCGATTGTGATGTGTTGGTGATATGGTGGATTGTGATGCTTGATATGTTTGATATATGTGCTGTGTGTCACAGCTGCACCTGGAGAGTCTTCTCCCCCTGCCTGTCGAACTGGACACCCTGGAGCTAAAGCTGCGGCCCCTGCCCCGACACGAAACAGGCGGCGCCGGCCCGACCGCCGGCCCGGCAACCGCCACCAGCGCCAGCCTGCCTGCTGCTCCTTCTTCTTCTTCTTCTTCTTCTTCTTCTTCTTCTTCTTCTTCTTCTTCTTCTTCTTCTTCTTCATCATCATCATCATCATCATCTTCTTCTTCTTCTTCTTCTTCTTCTTCTTCGTCGGGCTCGTCTGGTGGGTTGATATTTCGCTTTAAGCGCGAACAGGTCAAACTATCTATCTATCTATCTATCTATCTATCTATCTATCTATCTATCTACCTACCTACCTACCTACCTTCCTACCTGTCTATCCACCTATCTATCTATCTATCTATCTATCTATCTATCTATCTACCTACGTACCTACCTACCTATCTACCTACCTATCTATCTATCTATCTCTATCTATCTATCTATCTATCTACCTACCTCTACCTACCTACCTACCTATCTACCTATCTATCTATCTATCTATCTATCTATCTATCTATCTATCTATCTATCTATCTACCTACCTACCTACCTACCTACCTACCTACCTACCTATCTATCTACCTACCTACCTACCTACCTATCTACCTATCTATCTATCTATCTATCTACCTATCCATCTATCCATCTATCCATCTGTCTATCTATCTATCTATCTATCTATCTATCTACCCACCTATCTATCTATCTATCTATCTATCTATCTATCTATCTATCTATCTATCTATCTACCTACCTACCTACCTACCTACCTACCTACCTACCTATCTACCTACCTACCTACCTATCTACCTACCTACCTACCTACCTACCTACCTACCTATCTACCTACCTATCTATCTGCTTGCTGGCTTGTTCAGGTGCTTTTGCAACCGGGCCACAACGCTGTCTTGATGGTGGCCAAGACCTCGCACCCCGCCAACGCCTCCACTGTCCCCTCCACCTCCCAGCTGCAACGCTTAGGTAGCGAACATGACTTACTTGCTGAGAATGCTTGCTTACTCCCCCTCCCCCCTTCCCCCCCCATGCTGCCCTCGTCCCCTCCACCTCGCAGCTGCAACGCGTAGCTAACTTACTTGACTGACTTGACTTGCTTGCTTACTTACCTGCCACCCCCTCTCCCCCATGCTGCCCTCGTCCCCTCCACCTCGCAGCTGCAACTCGTAGCTAACTTGCTTGACTGACTTGACTTACTTGCTGAGAACGCTTGTTTACTTACCTCCCACCCCCTCTCCCCCATGCTGCCCTCGTCCCCTCCACCTCGCAGCTGCAACTCGTAGCTAACTTGCTTGACTGACTTGACTTACTTGTTGAGAACGCTTGCTTACTTGTCTCCCATCCCCTCTCTCCCGCTTCCCTCGTCCCCTCGTTGGTAACTTACTTGACTGACTTGACTTACTTGCTGAGCATGCTTGCTCACTTACTTACCTACCTTCCTTAGGGTTCAACTACCTGCAGACTGACCTACTTGCTTACTTACCTACCTACTTGCTTACCTACCTACCTACTTACTTACTTACCTACCTACTTACTTACTTACCTACCTACTTACTTACTTACCTACGTACTTACTTACTGCTCCGCTTTGAGGTCTCCTCTACAGATCGATCTATCTATCTATCTATCTATCTATCTATCTATCTATCTATCTATCTCCTTCGGCTTCAACCAGAAGCTTCCACTCCCCCCCTCCTACCTACCTACCTACCTACCTACCTACCTATCTACCTACCTACCTACCTACCTACCTTCCACCTACCTACCTACTTACTTACCTGCTTGCCTATTTACTCACCTACGTTACTTACCTACCCGCGTTGAGGTCTTCTCTGCAGCTCCTATAGCCTCAACCACTTGTTTACTTACCTACCTACCTACCTACCAACTACCTACCTGCCTACCTACTTACTAACTTCCTTACCTACCTACTTACTAACTTCCTTACCTACCTACTTAGGTCTTCTCTGCAGCTCTTGCAGCCTCAACCACTTCTTTACCTACCTACCTACCTACTACCTACCTACTCACCAACTACCTACCTACCTACTTACTAATCTCCTTACCTACCTACTTACTAACTTCCTTACCCACCTACTTAGGTCTTCTCGGCAGCTCCTACGACCTCAACCACTTGTTTACCTACCTACCTACCTACCTACCTACCTACCTACCTACCTACCTACCTACTACCTACCTACCTACCTACTTACTAACCTATTTACTTAGGTCCTCTCTGCAGCTCCTACAGCCTCAACCACTTGTTTACCTACCTACCTACCTACCTACCTACCTACCTACCTACCTACCTACTACCTACCCACCTACCTCCCTCCCTCTCCCTCCCTACCTACCTACCTACCTACCTACCTACCGCCCTCCCTCCCTACCTCCCTCCCTCCCTACCTACCTACCTACCTACCTACTACCTACCTACCTACCTACTTACTAACTTGTTTACCTACCTACTTAGGTCTTCTCTGCAGCTCCTACGACCTCAACCACTTGTTTACCTACCTACCTACCTACCTACCTACCTACCTACCTACCTACCTACCTACCTACCTACAACCTACCTACCTACCTACTTACTAACCTATTTACTTAGGTCTTCTCTGCAGCTCCTACAGCCTCAACCACTTGTTTACCTACCTACCTACCTACCTACCTACCTACCTACCTACTACCTACCTACCTACCTCCCTCCCTCCCTCCCTCCCTACCTACCTACCTACCTACCTACCTACCTACCTACCGCCCTCCCTCCCTACCTCCCTCCCTCCCTACCTACCTACCTACCTACCTACCTACCTACCTACCTACCTACTTACTAACTTGTTTACCTACCTACTTAGGTCTTCTCTGCAGCTCCTACGACCTCAACCACTTGTTTACCTACCTACCTACCTACCTACCTACCTACCTACCTACCTACCTACCTCCCTCCCTCCCTCCCTACCTACCTCCGTCCCTCCCTACCTACCTCCCTCCCTCCCTACCTACCTACCTACCTACCTACCTCCCTCCCTCCCTCCCTCCCTACCTACCTACCTACCTACCTACCTCCCTACCTCCCTCCCTCCTACCTCCCTCCCTACCTACCTACCTACCTACTACCTACCTACCTACCTACTTACTAACTTATTTACCTACCTACTTAGGTTTTCTCTGCAGCTCCTACGGCCTCAACCACTTGTTTACCTACCTACCTACCTACCTACCTACCTACCTACCTACCTACCTACCTACCTACTACCTACCTACCTCCTTCCCTCCCTACCTACCTACCCACCTACCTACCTACCTACCTACCTACCTACCTCCCTACCTCCCTCCCTACCCCTCCCCTCCCTACCTACCTACCTACCTACCTACCTACCTACCTACCTACCTACTACCTACCTACCTACCTACTTACTAACTTATTTACCTACCTGCTTAGGTCTTCTCTGCAGCTCCTACACCCTCAACCACTTGTTTACCTACCTACCTACCTACCTACCTACCTACCTACTACCTACCTACCTACTACTTACTAACTCATTTACCTACCTACTTAGGTCTTCTCTGCAGCTCCTACGGCCTCAACCACTTGTTTACCTACCTACCTACCTACCTACCTACCTACCTACCTACCTACTTACTAACTTCCTTACCTACCTACTTAGGTCTTCTGTGCAGCTCCTACGGCTTCAACGACGTCTCCACTTCCCCTCCTGCCGCCACCTCCTCCTCACTTTCCCTCACCTCTTTATCTTCCACCTCCACTACCGCAGCCACTCACTCACTGCGACTGACTCACTCCCCTTCCCCTTCTTTACCCTCCTCGCATTCCGGGACCACGCTCGGGACGCAAGAAGAGGAGGAAGAGGAGGACGAGGAGGACGAGGAGGAGGAAGAGGACGTGGTCGATGAGGGCGAGGAGAAAACCTGGTATGTATGTATGTATGTATGTATGTATGGTATGTATGTATGTATGTATGTATGTATGTATGTATGTATGTATGTATGTATGCATGTATGTATGTATGTATGTATGTATGTATGTATGTATGCATGTATGCATGTATGTATGTATGTATGTATGTATGTATGTATGTATGTATGTATGTATGTAGGTTGCTGGGTGGGGCGGGAGCGGCGCTGTCGACTTCTCACCAGGTCTTTATCTATGTATGTATGTATGTATGTATGTATGTATGTGTGTATTTATGTATGTATGTATGTATGTGTGTGTATGTGTGTATGCATGTATGTATGTATGTATGTATGTATGTATGTATGTATGAATGTATGTATGTATGTAATGTAATGTAATGTGAATGTAATGTGAATGTAACGTGAACGTATTGTAACGTATTGTATTGTATTGTCTTGTATTGTCTTGTTTTGTATTGTATTGTATTGTATTGTATTGTATTGTATTGTATTATATTGTATTATATTGTATTGTATTGTATTGTATTGCATCGTATTGCATTGTATTGTATTGTCTTGTATTGTATTGTATTGTATTGTATTGTATTGTGTTGTTTTGTGTTGTTTTGTTTTGTCTTGTCTTACATTGTGTTGTATTGTATTGTATTGTATTGTATTGCATTGCATTGTATTGTATTGTATTGTATTGTATTGTATTGTGTATTGTATTGTATTGTATTGTATTGTGTTGTATTTTTGCATTGTATTGCATTGTATTGTATTGTATTGTGTTGTATTGTATTGTATTATTACATTATATTGTACTGTATTGTATTGTATTGTATTGTATTGTATTATATTATATTGTATTGTATTGTATTGTATTGTATTGTATTGTGTATTGTATCGTATTGTATCGTATTGTATTGTAATGTAATGTATTGTATTGTATTGTCTTATCTTGTCTTGTATTGTATTGTATTGCATTACATTGCATTGAATTGCATTGAATTTCATTGAATTGCATTGCATCGCATTGCATTGCATTGCATTGCATTGTATTGCATTGTATTGTATTGTATTGTATTGTATTGTACGTATGTATGTATGCATGCATGCTGCATGCATGCATGTGCTTGCACGTATGTATGTATGTATGTATGTATGTATGTATGCATGTGTGTATGTGTGTATGTATGTATGTATGTATGTATGTATGTATGTATGTATGTATGTATGCATGTCTGTACCAGCACCAGCACAGCGAAGACAGTGAGCGAAGTCGACAACGAAAGCGCAAGAAGAAGGAGCAGCTAGTGGCAGGCAGCCATGCTAGTGGCTTGCACCGGTCCGCCAGCGGGCGGAAGAAACACAGCAAGGGGGACAAAGGCAAAGGGAAGGGAGAAAAAGGCAGAGAAGGGGCGGAGGGGAAGAGCGAAACGGGCCGGGCCGGGAGCAAGCAGGGGAAAACAGGGGCGGCTGGTGGCAGCGGCCAGGCAGATAATCCGGACGGCCCGCAGGGGAAAAAAAGGAAGCACAACGGCGGCAGCAAGAAGAAGCACGGCGGTGGCGCGGCCGGTTCAGACAGGGGAGAGAGGGGAGGAGGAGGCAGCATGCGCCGGGTGGCCAGCGGACGTAGCTTCAGCAGTCGGGGTAGTCCGGGAAATTCCGGCCGGTCCGCCTCGGGGCGAAACGGCAAAGAAACGACGGCAACGCGCACGGGCCGGCCGCACATGGGCCGGAGGGACCAGCACGGCGCGGAGTTCGTGTGCGAGCGAGTCGCGGCTACGCTGGGCTGTCTGTTGCTGGCGGGGTCGACACAGGAGCTGGACAGGTTGTCTGCGTGCACGACCTTGGACCTGAGCTGGCTGCGAGCGGATGCAGGGGCAGCAGCGATCTGCGCGGCGGCGGGGGGGGGAGGCGGGCAGAGACCAGAGCAAGAGAGTCCTGAGGAAGCAGCCGAGGCGGCGGAGGAGACGAAAATCGCACTCTGCAGAAACAACCAGGTCACCATGCCAGGGCAGACAACACAAATGTAGACATTATTGACGAGATATTTGTTAAAGGTTATTTTGAAGGAGGAGACTGATATTGCACTCTGCCCTAACAATTGGGTTATATGCGGGTATATATATATGTATATATATATACATATACATATATATATATACATATATATATACATACATATACATATATATATATACATATACATATACATATATATATACATATACATACATACACACACATATACATATATATATATATATAATATTATATATATATATATGTATATGCATATATGTATTTGTAGGTGTATGTATACATGCATATATTCCCTTATGTAAAATAAATATATACCTGTTACATAGATTTTTTTTTTTTTTTTTTTAATTGTTTTGTTCTTCTTTTGTTTTTGATTAAACGCTATGTACATATCCCTGTGTGCATCCCCGTGGCGCAGGTGTTGTACCCTCCCCCTGCCCCAGCCAAGCCCGTGGACCGCCTGGTCTGGCCGGGTCCGGCCTGGATCGACTTGCCAGAACTGACTGTCCCGCCAGTAGTGAGTATTAGCCTCCAGCAGCCGGGGCCAGAAGCAAGGTCAGGAGAGATGGGATAGGTAGGTGGGTAGGTGGTGTAGGTAGGGAAATAGCCAGACAGCTGGTCTCCGGCCTGGATCGACTTGACATAACTGACTGTCCCGCATGTGGTTAGTATTACTGTGGAGCAGCCAGGGCCAGAAGCAAGGTCAGGAGAGATGGGATAGGTAGGTGGGTAGGTGGGGGAGGTAGGGACATAGCCAGACAGCTGGTCTCCGGCCTGGATCGACTTGACAGAATTGACTGTCCCATCCGTAGCAAGGTTAGGAGAGAGGAGATAGAGAGGGACGTAGGTAGGTGGGCAGGCAAGTAGGTAGATAGGAAGTAGTAGATATGTAGACCGACAGGCCTGCGGTCAACATTTGGGTTGGAACAGCCCGCGTCAGAAAACAAGGCGAGACAGAGATGAGATCCATCCAACTATCTATCTATCTATCTATCTATCTATCTATCTATCTATCTATCTATCTATCTATCTACCTACCTACCTACCTACCTGCTCTCCTACCTACCTACCTACCTACCTACCTACCCTCCTACCTACCTACCGACCTACCTACTCATCTATAGGACTATCGAGCTAATGGCCACGGAGTGAGCTGTCGCCGTGTCCGCCTATCTACCTGCCTACCTATTTACCCCTTATGTCTACCTATCTACCTATCTATCTGCAGGACTATCTACCTGCCTACCTATTTATCCCTATGTCTACCTATCTACCTATCTGTCTGCAGGACTATCGGGCTGATGGGAAAGGTGTGGGTAGCCATGTCCGTTTATCTACCTGCCTACCTATTCATCCTTATGTCTACCTATCTGCAGGACTATGATGGGTACGGTTGGGTGGCCGTGTCCGACTATCTACTCGCCAATCTATTCATCCCTGTGTCTACCTATCTGCAGGACTATCGGATTGATGGGAACGGTGTGCGTGGCCATGTCTGTTTATCTACCTGCCTACCTATTCATCCGTATGTCTACCTATCTGTAGGGCTATCGGGCTAATGGGTGTGGTTACCCGTTCGACTGTCTACCTGCCTACCTATTTGATCCCTATGTCTACCTATCTGCAGGACTATCGGATTGATGGAAACGGTGTGGTTATCCGTTCGACTATCTACTTGCCTACCTATTAATCCCTCTGTCTACCTATCTGCAGCAATATCGGGCTGATGTGGGTTGCCATGTCCGACTATCTACCTGCCTACCTATTTAATCCTTATGTCTACCTATCTGCAGGACTATGATGGGTACGGTGTGGGTGGCCATGTCCGACTATCTACTTGCCTATCTATTTATCCCTGTGTCTACCTATCTGCAGGACTATCGGATTGATGGGAACGGTGTGCGTGGCCATGTCTGTTTATCTACTTGCCTACCTATTCATCCCTATGTCTACCTATCTGCAGGACTATCGGGCTAATGGGTGTGGTTACCCGTTCGACTATCTACCTGCCTACCTATTTGATCCCTATATCTACCTATCTGCAGGACTATCGGATTGATGGGAACGGTGTGGGTTGCCATGTCCGTCTCCACAGGCCGGCATGGCCTTCTAGGTATATACGTATGTATGTATGTGTGTGTGTATGTATGTATGTATGTATGTATGTATGTATGTATGTCTGTATTAACGCATGTTTACAAATCATGTCATGTGTCATGTCATGTCATGTGTCATGTCATGTCATGTCATGTGTCATGTCATGCGTCATATCATGTCATGTGTCATGTGTCATGTCATGTGTCATGTCATATGTCATGTCATATGTCATCATGTCGTGTGTCATGGCATGTCGTGTGTCATGTCATGTCATGTGTCATGTCATGTCATGTGTCAGGTCAGGTCATGTCATGTCATATGTCATGTCATGTCATGTCATGTCTCATATCATATGTCATCATGTCGTGTGTCATGTCATGTCATGTGTCAGGTCAGGTCAGGTCATGTCATGTGTCATATCATATGTCATCATGTCGTGTGTCATGTCATGTCATGTCATGTCAGGTCATGTCATGTGTCATGTCATGTCATGTCGTGTCAGGTCATGTCATGTCATGTCATGTCATGTCATGTGTCATGTCATGTGTCATGTCATGTCA
>WBZZ01002242.1:57500-62500 GCA_019918135.1 Paulinella micropora | reverse complement strand
AGGTAGGTAGATAGATAGATGATAGATGGATGGATAGATAGATAGATAGATAGATAGATAGATAGATAGATAGATAGATAGATAGATAGATAGATAGATAGATAGATAGATAGATAGATAGATAGATAGATAGATAGATGAGATATCGACTAATGTCAGAAAAAAGGAGCTTCTGATTTCGTCAACCAAGGAAGTCTGTGGGTTAAGTATTAACCCGATGCCCAGCTAAGCCGTGATGTTTACACGGAAGGGACTGATACAGGCGATACCAAAGCTCCCTAGTACCAGGCGGGGCCAGGGCTCGTTCCATAAGCGCCCCTTGCAGAACGAGCTCCCACCTCCATTACAGAGGGCCCAGTAAGCAGATGGAGTTTCGAGACTGTTCGACAGTCTAGTATAAACCGACAGAGCACTGTGGGTTTTATTCCGGGCTCAACAAGCGAGAAAGGGCACCCTGAGGGAACAGGATTGTGCTTCCCGTCGCTATTTCGGCATGTGACTTATAGGCGTATGGCTAGGAACACATAAGGCACCCCACCACGGGCCCAGCACACCCACACCATCCCCTAATTCTCTGTCTGTCGACAGATGGCACCCATTTCAAAACATCAAGCCCAAGGGAGGGTCAGTGACACCTCAAGTGGCCTTGGTTCACTTCGTGGAGTAAGTGATGAGATCAACAGATAGATAGATAGATAGATAGATAGATAGATAGATAGATAGATAGATAGATAGATAGATAGATAGATAGATAGATAGATAGATAGATAGATAGATAGATAGATAAAGCGATATATGTGTGACTGTGTGTCTTAGCGTTGGGTGGCTTACCATACATACATACATACATACCTACATACATACATACATACATACATACATACATACATACATACCTACATACATACATACATGCATACATACATACATACATACATACAGACATACATACATACATACATACACCATATATAGCGTTGGGCGACTACCGGCCAACATACATACATACCTACATACCTACATACATACATACATGCATACATACATACATACACCATATATAGCTCTGGGCGACTTACCAGCCAACCAACACTGCACTATCTTGCTTCCCTTGGTCTATCTATCTATCTATCTATCTATCTATCTATCTATCTATCAATCTATCTATCTATGTATCCATCTATCTATCTATCTATCTATCTATCTCTCTATCTATCTATCTATGTATCCATCTATCTATCTGTCTATCTATCTGTCTATCTATCTATCTATCTATCTATCTATCTATCTGTCTATCTGTCTATCTGTGCCAACCAACACTGCACCATCTTGCTTCCGTTGGTCTATCTATATATCTATCTATCTATCTATCTATCTATCCATCTATCTATCCATCTATCTATCCATCTATCTATCTATCTATCTATCTATCTATCTATCAGTGCAAACCAACACTGCATCATCTTGCTTCCGTTGGTCTATCTATCTATCTATCTATCTATCTATCTATCTATCTATCTATCTATCTGTCTGTCTATCTATCTTTCTCTCTTTCTTTCTTTCTATCTATCTATCTACCTACCTACCTACCTACCTACCTACCTACCTACCTACCTACCTACTTACCTACTTACTTACTTACCTACCTGCCTACCTGCCTACCTACCTTCCTTCCTACCTTCCTTCATACCTCTTTATCCATCTACCTATCCAGGTCGCACCGGGCCAGCTGCCCCAGCCCGCCATTCTGCCCGTACAGGCCCTATCGAACCATTTACCGTTTTTATCCGAGCGGAAGCAGGCGGGGGGGGCTGTGCACGTGGGTGGGGCTACGTACAACATTGGGGAAGAAACGGCCGCCGGATCGGCCGACCCAACTAATGACGGTGAGGCAAATGCAAAAAGCATAGACTAGAGCATATAGCTGCATAAATCCATGCATAGATATATACAGAGACATATGTATGTACATGTATATGTATATATATGTATATATATATATTATATATATATGTATATATATATATATAATATATATATATATATGTATGTACATATATATATACGTATATTATATTTATATATATATACATACATATACATACATACATACATACATACATACATACACATGCAATCTGGACACTGCGTTCCCCCTCGCTATCCTGGCCGACTGCATCTACCCACTTATCTATCTATCTATCTATCTATCTATCTATCTATCTATCTATCTATCTATCTATCTATCTATCTATCTAGCTTCTAAGCTATCTATCTATCTAGCTAGCTAGCTATCTATCTATCTATCTAGCTAGCTAGCTAGCTATCTACCTATCTACCTATCTATCTATCTATCTATCTATCTATCTATCTACCTACCTACCTACCTACCTACCTACCTACCTACCTACCTACCTATTTACCTTCGTACCCACCTTCGTACCTACCTTCCTATCTGCCAAGGTCGTTTTTGCACACTATGCTGGTAATCTACCTTCCACCCTTTTACCTACCTATCTGCCCAGCTCATGTTCGCACACTATCTACTTACCTAACTACCTTCTTATCTGGCCATAAGTCATTCTCGCACTATCCTGCTCATCTATCTACCTCCCTATGCCAACCTATCTGGCATAGGTCATTCTCGCACACTATCCTACCTACCTACCTACCTACCTACCTACCTACCTACCTACCTCCCAACCAACCTATCTACCTACCTATCTATCGATTACCTACCTCCCTATTACCTACGTATCTAGCATAGGTCATTCTTGCACACTATCCTACCTACCTACCTCCCTACCTACCTATCCATCTATCTATTACCTACCTATCTGGCATAGGTCATTCTCGCACACTATCCTACCTACCTACCTACCTCCCTACCTATCTACCTACCTACCTATCTATTACCTACCTCCTTATTACCTACCTATCTGGCATAGGTCATTCTCGCACACTTCCTACCTACCTACCTACCTACCTACCTACCTACCTACCTACCTCCCTACCTATCTACCTACCTACCTATCTATTACCTACCTCCCTATTACCTACCTATCTGGCATAGGTCATTCTCGCACACTACCCTACCTACCTACCTACCTCCTACCTATCTACCTACCTATCTATCTATTACCTACCTCGCTATCACCTACCTATCTGGCATAGGTCATTCTCGCACACTATCCCACCTACCTACCTCCCTACCTATCTATCTATCTATCTATCTATTACCTACGTGTCTGACATACATAAGTGTGCGAGAATGACCTATGTATGTATGTATGTATGTATGTATGTATGTATGTATGTATGTATGTATGTATGATCCTGGTCTGCTTGGAACAGACATACATACATACATACATACATACATACAAAGGTCGTTCTCCCACACTATCCTGGCCGGCGCCCTTGGAACAGACAGACAGACATACATACATACATACATACATACATAGATACATACATACATACATACATACATAAATACATACATACATAGGTCATTCTCGCACACTATCCTGGGATGCGCCCTTGGAACAGCAGGCTACTGTCGCGGTGAGCAGAGAGAGAGAGAGAGAGAGAGAGAGAGAGAGAGAGAGAGATAGATAGATAGGTAGGTAGGTAGGTAGGTAGGTAGGTAGGTAGGTAGGTAGGTAGATAGATAGAGAGAGAGAGAGAGAGAGAGAGAGAGAGGTAAGTAGGTAGGTAGGTAGGTAGGTAGGTAGGTAGGTAGATAGACAGACAGACAGACAGACAGATAGATAGATAGATAGATAGATAGAAGATAGATAGATAGATAGATAGATAGATAGATAGATAGATAGATAGATAGATAGATAGATAGATAAATACATAAGTACAATCCTAAGTTGCTACCTTCCTACCTACTTACCTACTTACCTACCAACCTATCTACCTACCTACCTACCTATCTAAATACCTACCTATCCCCCTACCCACCTATCAGCCTAACTACCTACCTACCTACCTAGCTAGCTAAGGTGCGATTGTCCCCAGCTCCATCATGATATCCATCTATCCACCTACCTATCCTATCCACCTGCTTATCTAGCTAGATAGATAGATAGATAGATAGATAGATAGATAGATAGATAGATAGATAGATAGACAGACAGACAGACAGACAGATAGATAGATAGATAGATGGATAGATAGATAGATAGATAGATAGATAGATAGATAGATGAGATATCGACTAATGTCAGAAAAAGGAGCTTCTGATTTCGTCAACCAAGGAAGTCTGTGGGTAAAGTATTAACCCGATGCCCAGCTAAGCCGTGATGTTTGCACGGAAGGGACTGATACAGGCGATACCAAAGCTCCCTAGTACCAGGCGGGGCCAGGGCTCGTTCCATAAGCGCCCCTTGCAGAACGAGCTCCCACCTCCATTACAGAGGACCCAGTAAGCAGATGGAGTTTCGAGACTGTTCGACAGTCTAGTATAAACCGACAGAGCACTGTGGGTTTTATTCCGGGCTCAACAAGCGAGAAAGGGCACCCTGAGGGAACAGGATTGTGCTTCCCGTCGCTATTTAGATAGATGAGATGTCGCAAAGGAATGTAGTCCTTGCAAAGGAACGCAGTTTCACATCAAACAATAATTTGTGTACTGTGCATGCGTCCGGGATGGGAATCACGGGTAGACTGTGTTCTGGATAGATAGATAGATAGATAGATAGATAGATAGATAGATAGATAGATAGATAGATAGATAGATAGATAGATAGATAAATAGATAGATAGATAGATAGATAGCAAGCAAGCTTGTTATGTTTGTACTAGTCTTGCGATATGCCTGGGTTTTGCTTTTCCACACGCTATCTACCTATCTACCTATCTACCTATCTACCTCTGACTAGCCACGCAAATCTACACCTACCTATCTACCTATCTACCTATCTACCTATCTACCTATCTACCTACCTATCCACCTACCTCTCCGCCTATCTAGCTACCTACCTATCTAC
>WBZZ01002242.1:35000-42500 GCA_019918135.1 Paulinella micropora | reverse complement strand
TAGATAGATAGATAGATAGATGGCCATGGACCTGGCTAGACAATATCTATCTATCTATCTATCTATCTATCTATCTATCTATTTATCTATGCATGTATGTACGTATGTATCTGTGTATTGTATGTATGTGTTATGTAGGTTAGCAGCAGTGTGCGTGACGAGACGCCTATCTATCTAACTTTGCATATATGTACCTATGTATCTATGTATTGTATGTCTGTGTTATCTATGTTACTAGCAGTGGGCATGACGCGATGGCGATGGACGTGGCGAGACAAGCATATTTGAGTGTGCGTGTGTGTGTGTTACCAGCAGTGAGCATGACGCGATGGCGATGGACGTGGCGAGACAAGCCATTCCGCACTCATGGTTTGTGTGTGTGTGTGTCTCTCTCTCTCTCTCTCTCTCACACACACACACACACACACACATATTGCAGGTTTTTCGTGCGTTTGCGTTGCGATGAGCCGGAGCTGCCGCTGTATCTACCCACCTACCCACCTACCCACCTACCTACCTACCTACCTACCTACCTACCTACCAACCTACCTACCTACCCCCCTGCCTGCCTACTTATCTACTTATCTCTTCGTCCATCTCTGTCTGTTCGTTGCGCATTTGCGTTCCGACTTACCGGAAACTTCAACCAACACTGCGCGACAAGCTCAAAGCACACAGCTGGCTGTCTGTGTACATATCTACCTATCGACCTACCTACCTGCTACCTATCTGCCTATCTATGTTGTCAGGTTGTCTATGTATCAACCTATCTACCTACCTGCTACCTATCTGCCTTATCTATGGTGGTCAGGTTGTTTGTGCGATTGCGCTCGGACCTGCCCGAACTGCAGCTGCCACTGCCGCACAAGTTTAAAGCACAGCCCAACCAAGCAGGTGGAGAGATCGAGGGATAGATAGGTAGATAGGTAGGTAGGTAGGTAGGTAGGTGCCTCACAAGTTTAAAGCACAGCCCCACCAAGCAGGTCGAGAGATCGAGATCGAGGGATAGATAGGTAGATAGGTAGGTAGGTAGGTAGGTAGGTAGGTGCCTCACAAGTTCAAAGCACAGCCCAACCAAGCAGGTCGAGAGATCGAGGGATAGGTAGGTAGATAGGTAGGTAGGTAGGTATGTAAAGCACAGCCCAACCAAGCAAGTCGAGAGATCGAGGGATAGATAGGTAGATAGGTAAGTAGGTAGGTAGGTAGGTAGGTAGGTAGGTAGGTAGGTAGGTGCCTCACAAGTTCAAAGCACAGCCCAACCAAGCAGGTCGAGAGATCGAGGGATAGGTAGGTAGATAGGTAGGTAGGTAGGTAGGTAGGTAGGATAGGATGCTGCCACTGCCTCACAGGTTCAAAGCACAGTCCAACCAAGCAGGTCGAGAGATCGAGGGATAGATAGGGAGATAGGTAGGTAGGTAGGTAGGTAAAGCACAGCCCAACCAAGCAGGTCGAGAGATCGAGGGATAGATAGGTAGGTAGGTAGGTAGGTAGGTAGGATAGGATAGGATAGATAGGATAGGATTAGGATAGGATTAGGATTAGGATGGGATAGGATAGATAGATAGATAGATAGATAGATAGATAGATAGATAGATAGATAGATAGATAGATAGATAGATAGATAGATAGATAGATAGATAGATAGATAGATCGATAGATCGATAGATCGATCGATAGATAGATAGATAGATAGATAGATAGATAGATAGATAGATAGATAGATAGATAGATAGATAGATAGATAGATAGAGATAGATAGATAGACAGATAGATAGATAGATATGTTTGGTCTATCAGCTCTGCATATCCGAAGACATAGGCATCCATTCCATATAGATAGATAGAGGTAGGTAGGTAGGTAGGTAGGTAGGTAGGTAGGTAGGTAGGTAGGTAGATAGATGGATAGATAGATGGATAGATAGATAGATAGATGGATAGATAGATAGATAGATAGATAGATAGATAGATAGATAGATAGATAGATAGATAGATAGATAGATAGATAGATAGATAGATAGATAGGTAGATAGGTACGTAGGTACGTAGGTACGTAGGTAGATAGATAGATAGATAGAGATAGATAGATAGATAGATAGATAGATAGATAGATAGATAGATAGATAGATAGATAGATAGATAGAGAGAGAGAGATATAGAGAGAGAGAGTAGATAGGTAGGTAGATAGATAGATAGAATAGATAGATAGATAGATAGATAGATAGATAGATAGATAGATAGATAGATAGATAGATAGATGGTAGGTAAGTAGATAGATAGATAGAGATAGATAGATAGATAGATAGATAGATAGATAGATAGATAGATAGATAGATAGTAGATAGATAGATAGATAGATGAGATGTCGCAAAGGAATGTAGTCCTTGCAAAGGAACGCAGTTTCACATCAAACAATAATTTGTGTACTGTGCATGTGTCCGGGATGGGAATCACGGGTAGACTGTGTTCTGGAAAAAGAAGAGGAGGAAGGACGTTGAAGAAAAAGGCAATCTAGGAATGGAGAGTGGGAGGATAAGGAAGAAGAGAAAGAAAAGGAAGCCGTTAGTCCAAGTGTTTTGAGCACCGTAAGCTTGCGCAAGCTACAATGATGACATTGTATGAGGCCTAAACCCCCGCAGGGACCTAGCCCGGGCTATGCAACACTGGACGGCTATGATGGAATGCAGTCACCAATACGGACTAGAGGAAGATTAGTCCAATTTTTGACTGCACAGGAGCGATAAATCGCAAAGAGCAACGAGCTACGCAGGAGGATAGCTTGAAGCAAAGGGATTTGGATTGGGGATGGGAAAAACCCAAGGCGCGGAAACATCGATGAACAGAGAACGATACCATGCCGCGAGCCCCGCATTCGATTGGTCGAAGGTGGCAGGTCCATCCGTTGTCCTCGATTTGAGATTTGAGCTTGTTGTATCGGTTGGTCTTGTAGGCTCGTGCGTCAAGGATGTTTTCCTCGACCGGGCACGTTAGCTCGATCAGAATACATATCTTGGTAGACAGTGACCAGACAACGATATCGGGGCGGAGGTCAGTGACACAAATGTGGACAGGAAAGGCTTGCTCAGAATCGGTGTATTGGGTTTGGAGTTGCCAATCGTTTGCAGTGTCAAGCAGGGATGGTCGATGAAATGACTGTCTCTTAGGCTTCTGCTCGCCCTCTTTCACAAACATAGACTTTGATTCATTTTGGTCTATAGGGGAGCGTTTGTTATGGCTCTCGATGTGTTTTTGAAGGGGAGCTTCAATAGTGCAGAGCACAGAGTCATGACGCCAGGTATAGCGGCCTTGTTTGAGGGCAACATGGCAACCGGAGAGGATGTGGCATAGATGTGCTTGACCAGAACAGAGGGCACACTTGTTGTTGGGAATGATTCCCCACAGACGTCTAAGGTCGGGGGTAATAACCGAGTTTGTGCTTGCGTTGATGACCCAAGAGATTAAACGGGGATTACGGGTTCCGATGAGGCGAGCCCAGGAGAGGTCGAAGGGGCATACGTCTTCAAAACGAAGGAAGCACCCTTGCATGGCTTTGTCCATGTCATGCACTGTGGTTGTCTCAAGTATTGTCTCAGCAGCTAATTCTAAAACCCTGTCTTTGCGGTCTGTGATGGAATGTTCTTTTGGGTAGCGACCATGGCCAAGTCCGAGATGATCGGATTGGCCTCGATGTTTGAATTCAAAATCAACTTGTGCCTCAAGCTTTTCGAGCACAGGCTCTGGTTTCCAGATAGTTCGAAATGTTTCGTGTTTCGTCAGGTTCATCGCATAAATGGACGAGAGGTGTTTATCTGGGCAGTACTTCAGCATTTGAGCACGGTTGATTTGAAGTCGCTGGTAAAAAGAGACGATGGATTGGAGCTGTAGACCGAATTTCGAGCGTGGGCGGTAAAGGCAAGAGACCAGAGCTCTTTTGTAGATATTGGCCCATTTTTTGAGGAAGCGGGTCGCAATTTTCTCAAGGGTTTTGGCGAAAGATAAGCAGAGGTCATAAATGAGAAATGGCCAGGCAAGTGACTGGACAGCGTAGTGCTGGTATAGCCAAAATTTCATAAAGCCATTGATCGAGCAGCTATCGATGGCTTGCATAGAAAGAATGAACTTCTTTTGGATTGCTGCACGTTCGTTTTCGCTGAGGTCATGGTAGACAATCCATCCGAGGTCTTTGAAAGGCTTGTCAGCGATGAAGTCAATCGGTTTGCCAGTAATAGTAAGGGCGGGGTCGAAGGGTGGGAACGAGATCGGCAATAATCGTTTGAGACCCTTATAGTCGTCGGCTTTAGTCCAGTATTTGAAAGCAAGGCTTTTGCATTTGGGCGGTTTCGCGGCCATTGTTCTGGACCATGACAGAAATTTGTCAATCATGTTGATGGACGATTGACAGTGTTTCGGGGATCGGCAGTGTAGTTTGAGGTCGTCAGCATAAGCAGCTTCGTGCACGATGACTTCATCTGTTGAGGTCTTATGCTTGAAATGATAACCGTTGTTTTTGGTCAAGGATGATAGGTCAAGGAGTAGATTGAAAACTATGTTGAAAAGGAGAGGAGAAATGCAGCATCCTTGAAAAACGCCAACAGCAAAAACAAAGGGTTCTGATGACCAATCTTTCCCTTCGATTGTGGCTACTAAGAGTTCGTAGTATAAAAAGATTATGCGAGCAAACATAGGGGGCACGTGGTACCACCAGAGAGCGAACTGGATCAAGTTGTGGTTTACGCTTCCAAAAGCGTTTTGTAGGTCAATCCATGCTATGGCCAGTTGGCGATAGTGATCTTTTGCATTTCTGAAGGTAGCTTTTGTAGTAGCAATGTGCTCGGGGCATCCTGCAACGTTACGGAGAAAACCTTTTTGTTTTGCTCTGTCAAAGTACTTGTTATCTAGCAAAAACTCTCTAGGCGTTTTGACCACAAAGAGAAAAATACCTCACCCGAGCAGCTTGTCAGAGCAATCGGACGATAGTTTGAGGCCTGAAGTGGATCGCCGTCCTTATGAAGGAGGGAGATAGCAGCTTGGGCCCAGCTATTAGCTACATCCGTTGTCCAACACTTGACAATGAGTTTGTGTAAGAAAAGTAAAGCGGTGGGAAGTCTCTTGTAAACAAGGTAGCTAATACCATCTCTGCCAGGGCTGCACCATTACGCTTGGCAAACACAGATCTTTTGGTTTCCAAGAAGGACGGTGGCTTGAGGTCAAAGGGGACAGTTGGTAGAGGCGGGCGATTCATTTCAGGTAAGGGCACGTAGGTTTGTTCACGATTAGCGTCTTTGTATAGGTTGGGAAAGTAGGAGTCACAGTTTTCTTTGGATAGGGAGGAAGTGGTTTGGGTTGAGGGGGGATGAAACAGATTTTTGGCAAACTTATGAGGGTCAGTTCGGAAGCGTGTATTTGCTTGTCGTTGAGCGGAGCTTAAAGTTGCTTCCTTGAGACGACGGCGGAGGCGGTTACCGGTCTTCAATAATACTCGCCAAGTTTTTTGCAGGCTTTTTGCAACAGCAGCTGGAATTGAACCTGCCCTTTTGAGATCTCGCAGATGTCTCTTTTGGATCAGTTTTTGTTGTCGGTTCTGCGTGAGTTCTGTTTGGAGCCGGATTACGTGGCGGTTTTTTCGCTCATGAGTTTGTTCTTGTGTTTTTGTTACCCGTTGTGATATGAAGTCGTAGAGATGTCTTTCAAATTTCGCTACTGCTTCGTCACATGACAGGCATTTGATGAGAGAGGAGGGGAGGATGAGAGGGAGTGCGGATTGGAGTTCTTCTTCAATGCCTTTCCATTCGCTTGGTGTTGATGGCAATACCAGGCGTTTTCTTCTTTCGGTTGGTTCTTTCGGGGCACTTCTTGTCCGATGGACGAAATGGGAGTATGTCTCGGCGTCAACACAGTGGGTGGAATCCAGGTTGATAATGCCGGGTTGCGACTTGTAGTCCGGATGGACGTGCGCTTTTGGGCTCTTCTTTTCGAGGAGGCCCGAAAGGTCTTCGTAAGGGTGAACATGAGCAAAATCTTCTCCAGGGGGTTCAGGCGGTGCAGAGCAGATAGATAGGTAGATAGATAGATAGATAGATAGATAGACGATAGCTGTGGTGCAGCCTTCAGTGCCCTACCGCTCTAATCACTGCCCATCCACACAGGACAAAGATCTAATACATAGATAGACGGACAGATAGATAGATAGATAGATAGATAGATAGATAGATAGATAGATAGATAGATAGATAGATAGATAGATAGATAGATTAGATAGATAGACAAAGATTCAATAGATAGATAGACAAAGATTCAATAGATAGATAGACAAAGATTCAATAGATAGATAGACAAAGATTAAATAGATAGATAGACAAAGATTCAATAGATAGATAGACAAAGATTCAATAGATAGATAGACAAAGATTCAATAGATAGATAGACAAAGAGTCAATAGATAGATGGACAAAGAGTCAATAGATAGATATACAAAGATTCAATACATAGACAGACAAAGATTCAATAGATAGATAGACAAAGAGTCAATAGATAGATCGACAAAGATTCAATAGATAGATAGACAAAGATTCAATACATAGATAGATTGTACCGCAACAACAACCTTACACACACACACACACATATATATATATATATATATATATATATATATATATATATATATATGTGTGTGTGTGTGTGTGTGTGTGTGTGTGTGTGTGTGTGTGTGTGTGTGTGTGTGTTTTCTGTTTGGGGTCCGCCTTGATCTTCGGCACCTTGGCTGTATATCTATATGTAGACGTGTATGTATGTATGTATGTATGTATGTATGTATGTATGTATGTATGTAATGTATGTCTAGGCTGTATCTGGATGCGTTGGCCTCTGCTCTTGCACCCCGAACATGCCACTAGAGTATGCACTCTATCTACCTACCTATCTACCTACCTATCTATCTATCTATCTAGCCATCTACCAATCTATCTAGCCATCTACCAATCTATCTATCTAGCTAGCTAGCTAGCGCTAGCTATATCTAGCTAGCTATATCTATATCTATATCTATATCTATATCTATATATATGTATATATACTTATATTTATATTTATATTTATATTTATATTTATATTTATATTTATATTTATATTTATATATATAGATACCTATCTATCTATGTATCTATGTATGCAACAGGATTTGCACGTAGTAAGAAGTCTACCTCCACATGGTAACTCTCTCTCTCTCTCTGTCTCTCCATAAATGTGTATGGTTACATGTTACAATATGTATATATGTATGTATATATGTATATATATATATATGTATATATATACATATATGTATATAATGTAATAATAACAATAATAATAATAATAATAATAATAATAATAATAATAATAATAATAATAATAATAGTGCTTCTCTGTCAATGGCTGATGCATTTCTGCACATGCGCCTCCATCGTCTCACCCGTGAGGGGAGTACGAAGAATTGACGATAAGCTCTAATGACACCCCCGC
>WBZZ01002242.1:0-5000 GCA_019918135.1 Paulinella micropora | reverse complement strand
TATTGATAATTCCTCCTCCACCAGCAGAGACAGACTTCTGTGTAAAAGTCAATACATCACTCGGTGATAGGTATATATCATAACTTCTAAGATTGATTTGTTGAGTTGAAGCACTATTTACATATAGTTTAAAAATTGTTGTTCCGTTTGCGATAGCACTCGCCTTTGTGTCAGTATCTACAATTGAATACTTAGAATCAACATCTGCAAAACCTGCGCCAGTTAGTGTTCCATTTAATACCATTCTGACAACATTTGACTTAGTATCTTCATTTGTAATACTTATCAAAGTTGGATAAACATTTGAATAATTTGTTAAATTAGCACCGCCCGCATCAAATGTTGCTTTGTTTCTTATACTAATAATAGGACTACTTCCTTCCACTTCGTTTGTTATACTTGTGTTTATCGTATTCGTTCCCTCAATGAATAAACTAGCACTCGCTGTTTTAAGAGTTTGTATTCCAGTCTTTGCATCATTTCTCATTACTGCTGTAAAAGGTAATGTTGTATTTCGCAGGCTTACACCATTATTAGCATTCGCATAGTCAATCGTATGAACTAATTGAAATAATCCTGTTATGGGATTTTCAATATAAAACTTAATAGCACCAAAACCTAAATATTGAAATTGAATTTGAAATACATTTCCTTTACTCCAGTCTAAGTTTGGCATAGCCGAAGTTCCATCGCAAGGGTCGTCCTAGTCTTCTTGGTCAATATAATCTGATAATAGGAAGAAGCCACACTTTGGCTTTCACTCTCGTCCCCATTTCAAAAATTGGCAAGCTTTGATTGAAAACGATACAACACCATACCCACGTCTTCCGCCTCTGTCGTCATACACAGACAACAGAGTAAGAACGGCGACAATCAAGGGTATGCTTAGTATGTATCAATGTCAATCCACTAATAATGAGGTTTTAGAGCAAGCTGTATATCAACTTCTTTTTGAGTGCAGTTATCCGAAATCAATTTTCAAAAAATCGTTAAGACCATTGTCATCAAGTTCTCCCCAAACCTGGGAAACAATTCAACAACGGTTTTGTCACAAGGACAACCGCATCTACACAAACTTTCGTGATATTCTTATCCAGTCTAACTTTAACTCAACACATAGCTTGCCACCCGTGAGTACCTTTAAAAGGCTACTATGGCAGTAATCCTGCCTTCCTTTTACTACAACCGGCTCACAGGTAGACAAGCTCAAACAATGTCAAGTTTTCGTTACTTTCGTTTTAATAATGACCTTCGTGAAGTTAGAATGACAGTTATAACAAGCTTTCCACATCTTCGTTGTAACTGGTCTTTCAGGGCCACAACTAGAAAGGTCAAAAACAAGTACTACCGGTTCAGGTCAAATAATAATTTAAACTGATCCAACCGAGTCCATTTTCAAGTACTTCAAATAATAAGTGAGCAGTTAGATTTTCAAGTTACTAATTTTTCAATAAAAGGCAAGAGGTGACCAGCTGTCCAAGTTGACAGCCTGATCCTCTGACTTACTACTACTGTAAATTTAAAGACAGGTCAGTGAAAATTCACTCTGTTGCCTGTGTGGCAAAGCAGAAAGAAATCACCCTAGTGATGTGGACTCCAAATGTAATGCCACCAACGATAGCTCGTAAAAAGTCGGTAATATAAGCAAACACAGTCCTCAAAAGATGAGAATGATGTCTCGTTATATTAGCTCAGTGAAGCCAAAAAGGAAAACGGCAACAGACCAGGAATAAAATGGCATCAGGTCCAATCCGGACAAATAATACTGAAAAACAAGCTGGTGCACCTGTCACCAGGAAAAGGTACTTTTTACCGGCTATCCGGGGGGTGATGCCTACAAGATTTAACTTTTCGACAATGGTTATTTAATTACAGGAGCTTACCGTACCGGACCACGAGTGACAGTGCTCCGACCACCCCTTTGCCTAAGGTTGGTAAGTTCTAGGGCTTGGTTAGGGATAGCCCGGCAAGGGCTTGTTCTTGGCCCCGGGCAAGGGCCGCTATGGGCTCCAGGGCATATGAAATGAAATTTGTGAGGCAAGTTTTTATGCAGGGAAAGCAGGTTTTATTCTAGTGGTAGCGAGTGTGTCTCAGCAGAAGTGGAAATGAAGTGACTGTACGGCCAGTCAAAAAATCCGAGCGTTGTAGATATGGGGGAAAAAAGGAAGTTGGTAGAGTAAGTCCAAACGTCAAATGGTATCTGTGGTAAAAACCACTGTAAATAGGTTAGTAGGAGGTTTTGAAGATACTTCTAGGTTGGGCATTGGAGTAGTGGCATAGTTCCTCAGAAAGTTATTGAGAGAGAGCCGAGAGAGAGAGAGAGAGAGAGAGAGAGAGAGAGAGAGAGAGAGAGAGAGAGAGAGAGAAAGAGAGAGAGAGAGAAAGAGAGAGAGAGCAGAGAGAGAGAGAGAGAGAGAAAGAGAGAGAGAGCAGAGAGAGAGAGAGAGTGCCGAGAGAGAGAGAGAGAGAGAGAGAGAGAGAGAGAGAGAGAAAGAAAGAGAGAGAGAGAGAGAGAGAGAGAGAGAGAGAGTGCCGAGAGAGAGAGAGAGAGAGAGAGAGAGAGAGAGAGAGAGTGCCGAGAGAGAGAGAGAGAGAGAGGAGAGAGAGAGAGAGAGACATGGAGGGGACGATGAATGAATTAGAATGACATGGGGTAGTCTAGGCTCTTTGGGGAAGGAAGGTCCGCTGCCCGCAAGAGGGAGTATTGTTGACGTCGTTCGGGGTTGTTTGTTGAGTTTACATGATGATTAGGCTGGGAAGCGTCTTTTTTTTTATTAAGGCAAACACTTTTAATAATACAATACTTGCCACTTACTTGGAGTCTGAGGAATAAGTGGAAAGCGTAAGAGCAAAAATTAGAAGTGGTATCAAGAGATACAAAAGTGGAAAAATGAATAATAATAATAATAATAATAATAATAATAATAATAATAATTATTATTATTATTATTATTATTATTATTATTATTATTATTATTATATACAAAAAAGAAGAAGAAGAAGAAGAAGAAGAAGAAGAGGAAGAAGAAGAAGAAGAAGAAGAAGAAGAAGAAGGAAGAAGAAGGAAGAAGAAGGAAGAAGAAGGAAGAAGAAGGAAGAAGGATGAAGAAGGAAGAAGAAGGAAGAAGGAAGAAGAAGGAAGAAGAAGGAAGAAGAAGGAAGAAGAAGGAAGAAGAAGGAAGAAGAAGGAAGAAGAAGGAAGAAGAAGGAAGAAGAGGGAAGAAGAAGAAGAAGAAGAAGAAGAAGAAGAAGAAGAAGGAAGAAGAAGGAAGAAGAAGAAGAAAGAAGGAAGAAGGAAGAAGAAGGAAGAAGAAGGAAGAAGAAAGAAGAAGAAGGAAGAAGAAGGAAGAAGAAGGAAGAAGAAGGAAGAAGAAGGAAGAAGAAGAAGAAGAAGAAGAAGAAGAAGGAAGGAAGGAAGGAAGGAAGGACGGAAGGAAAGAAAGAAAGAAAGAAAGAAAGAAAGGGGAAAAACCATGTCATGTCAGACTATTGTAGCTTCAAAGTTGATGCACTTGAACGACTAAACGTAAAGAGCCTGGGATGTCTGACGCGTCAAAAAGTACTGCTTAACATGACACTGCTAATACTGTACATGCAAACTTGCACATACATGCCTGATGATACGCACAGGTAATAGTGTACTATGCACAAAGTCCAGCGAATACATCCGCTTGGTCTGCTTCTCTCCTGCATGGGTTTACGCAAAAGCCGTCGTGAAATGTCTCTTGTGCATGTACCTGTGCATACATTCTAGAGGCCAATAAATACAAAACTTGAGAAAAGGAATGGCCTGCAAGAGCCTTCAGAGGTGGTGTGCGTAAGCTTAGCATGCGTCTCATCGTGTCATCGCCCCGTCGCGGTTTGGGCTCGGCAAAAGAGACATTTGAAAAAGTCGATTGTTCGCTAGGAATCGTGCGGGACGTGGGGCGTGAGGAAGGAATGCGGCTGGATATTCACCTACTCCGGGGCGAGACACGACCGGAGGTCGAGCTTCAGGGCTCTTTGAGCTGGGCTCGGAAAGCGGAGAGGAGTGTGAGGAAGGAATGAGGCGGGAGATCCCCCTCTTCACCTTGACCTGTCCGGGGAACGAGCTAGTAAGGGCTCTTTGAGCTGGGCTGCCAAGGCGGGAGAGCTCGAGGGACGTGAGGAAGGCCAGAGGTGGGACACGGGGCGAGATCGCCACAACACACGATTAGATGCAAATAGCTGCACAAACACACATTAATTGGCTTGGAGGTATGTATGTATGTATGTATGTATGTATGTGTGTATGTATGTATGTATGTATGTAGTATGCATGTATGTATGTAATGTATGTATGTGTGTATGTATGAATGTATGTATGTATGTATGTATGTGTGTATGTATGTATGCCTGTATGTATGTATGTATGTATGTATGTATGTATGAATATCCGAGTGCGTTTTGGTGTGTGTATATATGTATGTGTGTATGTATTTTACGTGTAAACGTGTGCATGTATGTATATTATGTGCGCCGGACCAGCAAAGCACAAGCGGCAAGGGCCACAGCAAAGACAGTGTGTTTATGGCTGCCGTCGCTGGCACCACCCGCCCAAAAGATCCGGCTAAGGGGGGCGAACCGGCCACCGGGGACGCGAGAAGATTCGCCAGTGGAGGAAGAGGAGGAAGAGGAGGAGGAGGAGGAGGAGGAGGAGGAGGAAGAAGAGGAGGAGGAAGAGGATGAAGATGATGAAGATGATGATGAAGACGATGAAGACGATGAAGATGATGAAAATGAAGATGAAGAAGATGAAGAAGAGAATGATGGGTCGGAGGGAAGTGCGGGTAGAAGAAAAGCTAGAGCGCAGACAAGAGCAAGCCGGTGTATACTGTGATAAGCAGAAGATGATGGTTAAGAGAAAAAAGGAAGAAGGATGAGGATGAGAAGGAGGAGGAGGAAGAGGAGGAGGAGGAGGAAGAGGAAGGGGAGAGGAGAAGGAGAAGGAGAAGGAGGAGGAGGAGGTGGAGGAGGTGGAG